>PVHX01004407.1:0-64286 GCA_004024805.1 Geosciurus inauris
TGTAAGCCTCTTGTATTTGATTTTCCATTTCATTTTTCATACTTGGGAAATTTTCTGATATTATTTCATTGAAGAGATTGTGCATTCCTTTGGTTTGAAATTCTGCGCCTTCTTCTATTCCAATAAATCTTAGATTTGGTCTTTTGATGCTGTCCCATATTTCTTGTATGTTCTGTTCATGATTTTTTACCATCTTCACTGTATGGTCAAATTTATTTTCAAGATTGTATATCTTGTCTTCATTATCTGAGGTTCTGTCTTCCAGGTGATCTAGTCTGCTGGTGATGCTTTCTATTGAGTTTTTTATTTGGTTAACTGTTTCCTTCATTTCAAGAATTTCCGATTGGTTTTTTTTCACAATCTCTAGCTCTTTCTTAAAGTAATCTTTTGCTACTTGTAATTGTTCTCTTATCTCTTTGTTAGAATGATGAATGGTTGCCTTTATTTGCTCTCCTATTTCTTTGTTGGATTGATCAATTTTTGCCTGTAATTGTTCACTTATATCATTCTTTAGTTCGCTGGTCATTTTAATTATGTACATTCTGAATTCCTTCTCTGACATTTCATCAACTGTGCCGTCAATGGATTCTGTTACAGTGGTATCCAGGTTTATTTGGGGCACTTTCTTCCCTTGTTTTTTTATGTTGATTGTGTATCTTCTTTTCTTGAAATACCAATCTGAGGTATTGTGGCTTCTATCCTATAATCTTGTATTGACACTCCAGATTACCTGTGTCTCACCTTGGAACTACTTCTGTTCTCCCAGTATCCCCAGATGGGCACTACTGTCACTAAAGTCGGTGGCGGAAGTAGTGGATGTACCTCTAGAGGGCAATGGGAGTGGCTTTGGCTGGGCTCCTGAGGCGGCCCCTGAGGGCTGTTTTGCCCCTCTCTTGCACTCCTGCTAGTGAACAGGAACTCTGGAGCGGAACTAGAGGCAGGCTCAGGTCTCACCTAGGCAGAATCACAAGCTGGAGAGTCTATGTGCGACCCTTACAGTGAGTGTGAGCACCCCTGGGGCTAGAGGCTAGCAGGCTCTGGTCTGCCTTCAACTGGGCACCCTGGCATTCCCTAAGCGCGGTTTGGGGCCTTCTGTCTCGCCTGACCACAGGAACTCTGGAGCGGAACTGAGGCAGGCCCAGAGCGCACTAGGGTGGGGCCTCTCCACGCTGGGGTCTCTGGAGGCCACTCTTATCCTGGGTGTGCCTTCCTCTGTGGCTGGTAGCAATCAGACTCTGGTCAACCTTTAGTTGGACACCCGTGGAGTTTCCTGAGGGTGGATCTGGGCCCTCTGTAGCTCCTGCCGGACCCCAGGAACTCTGGAGCAGAACTGGGGCAGACCCAGGCTGCCCTTGGACAGGGCTACCTCGTGCTGGTGTCTCTGGAGCGACTCTTGCCCTGAATTTGGGCTCCCCAGTGGCTAGAGGTAGCAGATCCCGGTCTCCCTTTGGCTGGACAACCGTGGAGGTTCCTGAGGGCGGGTCAGGGTCTTTTGGGGCTCCTGCAGGTCCACAGGAATTCTAGAGCAGAACTGGGGTGGGCCCAGGCTGCCCTTGGGCAGGACTGCCTCACGCTAGGGACTCTGTGGGGACTCTTACCCTGAATTTGGGCTCCCCTGTGGCTAGAGGTAGCAGTCCCTGGTCTCCCTTTAGCTGGACACCCGTGGAGGTTCTTGAGGGCGGATCAGGGCCCTCTGCCCATTGATTCTTAAAGTATGGTGCAATGCTCAATAGTGCTCCAAAAAGTTTTTTCAAGTCTAAGACAGTTCTACTTCCACATCTATTAAGTCTAGAAAGATATAAAACCTTATGCAGCTAACTGATAAAAATTACAATGAAAACTTTAAAGCACAAGAAATGATCCATGTTATTATAATTTTAAAAAGAAGATATAAAAACTACATATACATGCTTGCAGTTTTGTAAAATTATGTTTACATGTGAAAAAAGATTGGAGAGAAGATGCAACAATTGCTAATGTAGATGAGCTCTAAGTGAGGCAGGTTGGGCCTTTATTATAATAATTTTCCTACACATGATAATTGTATAATTGTATATATTACATATGATATAGTTAAAATGTTTTATATTATAAAATATATTATACTATAAAATGTTTCATATCATGAGAAAAGAGACTAATTTTAGTCCATAGAGGATAATAAGTAGCATAGAAAAGTAAACCCCCTCTTCCTCCAAAATAAAATGTTCCCTTTCTTAAAAAATTCAAACAGAAGTTGCACATGCCAAGCAGATAACACTGACCACTTCTTCTGTTTTTAGAGCCAAACATAACCTCCAAATATTTCTAAGGACATCTCTAATGTTTTACCATGCAGTATTTTGAAGTGCTGCTTATCTATGGCTTTGGGTTTGGGGTCTGAGCCACAAGTCTCACATTTGCCAGATTTAGCTCAAGATACTGAAGATGTTACCCTTGGATGTGGGCTCTGGAAAATGTTAAGATTTTCAAAAGTATACAGCTCTGGAGGTTTGTCTGATAAATCAGGCCTCCTTGTGTTTACTTGTTGGACACTGTGACCAGTTTTGTGTCTGCCAGGTTTGCACATGTGCTTTCTTCTTAGTGAAGCCAAGAAGAAAACCTATAAAGTGAAATACATATATGATAATGACAGGGCAGAATGAAACCTGCAGAGCAGACTACTGCATGACAGACAGGGCTGAGGAAAAAATCTGACCTACCAGGAGATAAAGGGCAAGAGAACTGAAGGCAGCAGAGCAGGCCATGGTGCTCCCACCCTGGATCACACCAACCCACGTCCACCTACCCATTTGCAAGCCCATAACCAACGAGCACCATGCTGGGGGTCCCACCACGCTTCAAGTTATAGTCTACCTGTACCCTCAACTGACCTTTGACGTTCCCATCTCTACACTGGTAGAAGCACAGCCAGCTTTTAACAATAGGATTAGCAATGCATATGGCCAGGCCTATGGGAATCATGCTGTTTATTGGTAAAGAAGCAAACACATAAGGAGGAAACTGGCCTATCAACACCTTTTCCATACTCCCCCACCTGACCTGCTATTGTTGCAATTCTATTTTACACCACTTTCTTTAGTGGCTTTTTCATTATGGTTTCCAGGGCTTTCATGGGAACTTATTCCTTTGAATAGCATTGCAGAACAGAAAAAACTTGGCCAAGGAGCTCAACAGGAAGTCACCCCACCTCTTGTTCTCACCACCACCAACCTTAGCTTCTGACTCTACTCTGTTCACACCCTGGGGATCTTATAATGTATACCTTTTCAAGCTCTACCTCCTGACAATGAAATATGACTGTCAGTTAACCCATCCCCTCACATCTGCTGTCTATTAATTTACATAAGCAGTGATGATGTTGCTGCTTAATTCCCTCCTAGGTAGTAGCGATCACTCAGGAGTTTCTACAAAATAACAATTTAACCCTGAAATATTTACCCTGCAATGTTAAGTAGATAGGATACACAGACGAAAATTAGGGGGATAAGCAGGAACTTATAGCACCAAACAACTCTTTTACTCAGTCTTAAATTTACACTGTCTAAAAATGACTGACTATGGTGTGGGACTATAAGTTATACTGAGGTCTAACATCCAAGGTATTTAGGTAACATTCATCTTATGCCTATTAACATACTCCAGCCCAACATTAAACCAAAATTAACTTTGGAAATCATGTGATGGCATGGAGACTTCCCAGGTAAGCATCATGATATCTTTCTCATTAGGTAAAACAACCTATCACTGAATTTCAAGGCTTGGGATTTCACTGGACCCTGAAGCTTTTTCCTTTGACTCCAACTCACCTGATTTCATGTCCCTCCTTCAGCTGATCCAGACAGTAAGTGCTGTGGACCAAGATGACCCACACAACGGTCAGCATTTCTACTACAGCTTGGCTCCGGAGGCTGCTAACAATCCCAACTTCACTGTAAGGGACAACCAAGGTAATAAGTGGTACAAATGGCTAAAAGGATTGTGTGTTCAAAGCACTTTACAGTTTCAAAAACACTTTCCCATACTGTACTTTGATATTTATAATGAACCTGTAAGGTTTTATAGAAGTTACTAATCTCTCTGATTCTCATCATCCCATTTGATAGCTTAGGCTGGATACTTCCAGTTACTGTACCATGCAAACAGTATCAAAGTTTGTCTGCTCCTTAATAGCAGGAAGGATATTAATGCTAATTCATAGTCTTTTTTTTTTTTTTTTTTTTAAGTTCAACTTCCAACAACAAAGATAAAGAGTGCCCTCTGCTGACTCTAAAACTTCCAATCATCACTCAGCTGGCAAATGTTTACTGGAGCTTGCTCTGTGTCAGACACTGTTTAAGACACAAAGGCAAAATCCTTCCTTTATTCATATAGCTAGCAGCCATGTTTACATGTACTGAAATGATGGGAATAACCTGAGAAAGATAATAGACAATGATCTAGATAAAGGGAAAAACCTGAAGGAACAGTTCTAATCAATAATTAAAGGGGGAAATAGTAAAGAGCTCTCAGAAAAAAAGGGAGGCAAAAGCTAAATAACAGAGGTAGCGAAGGGCAAATACAAGAAAACGAACAGCAGTTTCACCACTGAAACAACTTTATGATTCAGAAATGCATAACCAGGTGGGAGTCCTACTGCAGAAAGTGTTCCCCACTACATCTTTGCTAGAATTGTACCTCAGTCCTTTCTCCAACAAGCATTCAGATAAGCAAAGGAGTTTACAGACATGCTTTTTTGAGTAAAGATGAGAAAAAGAAGGACTTTTGTTCTCTAGCCAGATGTTCCAAAGAAAGGTCAGTGCAATTGCAAAAATAAATTAAATCTGTCAATGAACTCCTTCTGTTGTTAACTCACACCAAACAGCCATCTGACCTTGGGGAGGTCATCATTTTCTTGGGCTGCAGTAGCTGCATTTTCATTCCAATTCAAAAATATTATGACTTTGTAACAATATAAACAAAGGGCAACAAAAAGTCATGATTAGACATACTTTGTCTTAGTCTCAACCATCAGTTATTTGAGATTTAAAATATTAATTCAACCCCATATGATATTCTATAAAAATTGAGAATCTCAAATTTATTTTCTTCTAAATTAAAACTATTCTTCAACCCACACATTATCATAAAATCACTATGATAATTCTGGGTGGAAGGATAAATGAATCCTAACAGAAAAACCACAATTTAAATATACTGAAATTTTTATTTGGTTAAACTTTTGAACTATTCATTTATCTGCTTCATAGGGAAACACCTTCTGCAAAAAGCAGTTTCAGTCTCCTCAGGGTTCATTTTACAAAAGAAACCCTAGAGTGAGAGGGATAACACATTATGCTTTTTCTTCAAATTTCCCGCTAAGTGTCACTCTCATACTTGCCAGAATCAATACAGATATGTATAGCAGCAAAATGCTACAAATTTATTAAAGATGACTTTGGGTACCAATTCATGAAACCACTTTCTTACAAAGATGGGCCAGTGGAATAAAATGACAATAAAAAAATATAACTCATCTCTTGGAAGGCTTTCCAAAATAGAAGTCAATACATCTTCAACAGAAAGCATGTACTCCTAATCTCCACATGACAATTTATCCCACCAGTATCCTTTACTGAGGCTTATAAAAAATCTGACCAACATCTGATATGGTAGACCTAATGTCAAGTGCCTTGCTCCCATGTCTGAATCACCATGTCCTTCTATGAACACAATAGGACACTACCACCAAAACATGCCTTTTTTTATACTTCAGTCTCGAAACATTACAAGAAGGATTATGTACAAAGCACTTTATAGTTCCAAAAGTATTTTCCCATACTTTGCTTTGATACTTATAATGAACCTATAAGGTTTTAAGGAAGTTACTAATCCCTCTGATTCTCATCATTCTATTTGATAGCTGAGGAAGGTAAGCAAATGACCTGAGATCAGACAATGACCAAACATTAAGTCTGAGACTACAACTCAAATCCTAGGTGGTGGCCCATCTTCCCACTACACATTTTATATTTATAGAAACAAATACTCTTTCCAAATAGGTAATTAAAGCCCCAATTATCACATTCAACAGAAAAATTCCAATTTCAATTGGCCAATTTATGCTAGACTCCTTCTAGGACTGGACTCAGCAATATGAAACTCTGATTTTTTTCTTTATTCTTAAATAATTCTTAGAAATAAACAGCAGACATAATATACTTTTATGAAATGCAGCTCTAGTCAGTCTTTCTTATGACCTAGTCTTATGTCCTCGTTAGGATTAAACCAAAAAATAAAAATAAAAATAAATCAAGAAAAAATATTTAAAAATCAAGGAAAACCTGACTTCTGGGGGAAAAAATTAAAACTACAAAGTACAATTAGTAGTACTTACCTATTAAATGTGAAAACAGAAAAGCAGGTAGATGGGTTATACATGAAGTGGACATATGATAATAATCTTCATATTGGTAACTAATTACTATCTTTATTCACTGAGAAGAAAGTAAAAGGAAGACATCCTGTATCAAAGCAGGAAGAGATCATGATTATCCAAGTTATTTTTTAAAAGGCAATATTACTAAACTAATAAGCAACTGTATAGCCCAATAAAAAGAGTAAATGTTTTAAAGTCAGTGTGTCCAGAGTTCAAATACCAGTCTGCTAATAAGTTATTGACTGAACAAATTATAAAATTATAACAAATTATAAAAAGCCTTAATTCTCTCACTGCAAAAGAGGGTAATTATCACTATCTCACCAATTTTTTAGAAGATTAAATGAGATACTAAACACAAAGTGAAAGTAGCACCAGAGCTAGCACCATGAAAAAAGAGGGAGGAGGAGGAGGAGGAAAAAGCAATTAAGGGATAATGTATAATTCAGTCTAGGTTATGCTACAGGTACAAACAAACCAAAATCTCAGTGACGTTGCACAACTAAAGTTAGTTTCTTGCTCAAATAAAGCCCATTGTACATCTGAGTTATCTAAGACAACCGTTCACCATATACAGCTCAGTGTCCCAACTGCTTGGATTCCTCCCACAACATTCTTTCAGTTATCACAGCAAGGCAAGAGAGCACAGAGCATCAGTTCCTTCATGCTTCTAGCTTCAAGTGACACAAATCACTTTTACTCATATTTCATCAACTATAGCAAATCACTTAGATATGTCCTAACTCAAGAGGTTAGGAAAAGTATAATCCTTCACTGAGTCCAAAAAGGGAAGGAGAAGTATTGATGATCACTAATAATGCCTACTTTGGTCACGCTCTCAGAAGCTTTCGTGAAATTCTAAACTCCACCCTGGGAAATGTGAAATACATCCAGGGAATCTTCCATGTTGATGCACTAGTTTTGAGAGAGGCACTGCTTGCATGTCTTACCACGTTTCTCAAACTCTTCCTCTGCCAAAAAGATCTGAGCATTGCAAAAATATATCTCCTTTAGAATTCAAAGATACTCCAGGGAATCTGAGAATATAAAACAATTAAAAATCTCAAAACTTAACATAAGGCAAATGTAAATATAAACATACCCATGTATATCACCAGCTTTGCAGAAACATATCTAATAATTCTGCTAAAGGAGGAATAAGTTCAGGAGGGATAAATTCTGGTGTTCTATTATACAGAAGGGTGATTATACAACAATATGTATAATTCAAAATAGCCAAGAAAGAAGATTTTGAATGTTCTCATCACAAAGGAGAAATAAATGCTTGAAATGATAAATAACCTAAGTATCCTGAGTTGATCATTGGACAATATATAAAGCACTGAAATATCACATTGTACCTTCATAAATATATAATTATTATTGGTATATTATTTTTTAAAAACATGGAGGGAAAATAACTAATATCGCTGATCAAGAATAAATTTTACCAGTTCATGTTAACTGCTTAAACTCAAGACTGCCATGCCAGGAGAAATAACAGTGTGTGTCAGATGTTTAGAGGATTTCAAATAAGCTTCTACTAAATGAGCAGGTTCTTCAGGAAGTCAGTGACTGCAATTCAGAGGCATAAAAGAAAATAGCAAAAGACGTGAATTCCAGCCAGAGTGGTAAATATAAGCAATCCACTGCAGTCACATGGGCTCCTCAGCATTTTCCTGGAGGCACAAAGCAGCACTGGGGCCCTGGCGAGCTGCTAAGCAGGAACAAACAGGAACCACAAGTCACCAGTGATTGTTCACTTCTGTCAAGCTTTCCCAGGGACATTTTTGTTAGATCTGAAGGTGGACAGTTCGCCCTGGGCACTTTATGTCACAAAGGGTCAGACACATTCTCAAAAAAGCATTTATCTCCCAGGCCTCAGGCTTTTGCCTAAAAGCAAGCAAAAATCTTGGATTTCTGAATCCAAATGCTGACCCAGGCCATCCTACAGTGGCTACAGCTGAACACCTCCAGGGAACATAAACTATCCTCTTTCCTTCCATCCCCATCCCTACCCACTGGCTTTCCTCTATCCCATAAATTAATTCACCTGTTGGTTCTTCCATTTTCTTCTCTCATTTTTCCTTTTTCTTTTTCAATCCTGGAACTCCTTACTTCTTCAGATAATACTGCCCGGATTCTAACCAGAAGGTCTGGCTTCCGGCAGCAGGAGCAGAGCGTCTTTTACCTGCCCATCCTGATATCAGACAGTGGGCAGCCAGTGCTGAGCAGCACAGGTACACTTACCATCCAGGTATGCAGCTGTGATGATGAAGGCCACATCATGTCCTGCAGCCCTGAGGCCTACATGCTCCCTGTCAGTTTGAGCCGGGGCGCCCTCATTGCCATCCTGGCCTGCATCTTTGTCCTCTTAGGTGAGTAGGCGGTTCCTTTCTTTTCCATCATGTTGGGTCCTACAAGTGCTTGCTCAGACCAGTCAGTTACCTCCCAACACAGCTACTCAGAATTGCTCTTCTACTCCATGCTTACTGAAAAGGTCAAGTGAAGTTTGGGTAAGAGTACAGAAATTGAGACAGTCTCTAAAGTGTATGTATTTATCAAGCACATACTATAGGCTGGAACACCATGGTAGGTGCTAGAACTAAGACAGACAGGTCCCAGCCTTCAGAGTTTACTTCAGAACAAATTAAGTTCATTTTGATACCACAGAACCAAAATTAAAATTTTAAAGAAGATACAATAATCATTTATAACTCCATCACCTCAGATTAGTAGTAGCTAAATCACACAGAGGTATGTGACTGGCTCTAAGCCAAATGTCAGAGGCAGAGCCCAAACTGAAATGCAGGAGGCCATACAGTGGATACCCAGTGTCAGCAGCACTGCCCTTCTGAGTGCTCTTACTCAGATTCTGGAGATGGTGAAGTGTTACAGAGAAGAGGGACAGGGTGTGTATCCTGGAAAGGTGGGGATAATACCATCTCAAACAGGGTGTTCAGTGCAGCCCTCACAGAAAAGGAGAACTTTGAGCAGACGTCTGAAAAAAGTGATAGAGTAAACCACATGGATTTCTGGAGCATAAGATCCTTGCAGCAATGTGACCATCTCACAAAAAGCAGTGACTAAACAGGGCCAGTTTGCCTCTGATGGTGAAATAAAAAGAGGAGATGACAGGCTAGAGGGAGAGCACTATTGTGATAAGGGTTGTTTACTTTTTCCTCTCAGGTCATACTGCAAGGCAGCCTCTCAATTCCCTTATACATAATGCCATCTATGCCATTGTTTTTGAACTCCACATTCAAAGACAAATACCTAAATCATCTACTGAATCCAAGAAAATATCTGTACATATATCCCACCTCTTCTTACTGAATTACGCCAAAGCAAATATATCTTACTTGGGGGAAAGCAAACTTAATATATAAAAATATTTAATATAAAAGAAATCCCAGCTTTCTATGAGGGAAGGAAATAAAGCACTAGAAATTTCAATTAAAAGAGACTTGCATTATCCACACACGCCCTCAATTTCTTGTTTACCTACACACCAAGAGACTCAGTCAGACTAAAGAAGAAAATTCCCTACTGTAAAAAATATCCATTTGGCTGATTTTCTAGGCAGGCCCGTACAGCAGGCCTCTCAAGACATTTTAAAATACAATATGTGGCTTAATTTTATTGATATAGTTCAGTCTTACGTGAAGGGAGTAGTAGTATAAATGAATAACCTTTCTAAGTCCTTGGATTCCTGGATCAGAGAGAATTATTTTCTGGTCCATGTCTATGGACAAAACCTACCTGCAATTCCTTGTGTGTCCATAAGGTGGCATTGGGAGTCCTTGAGTGCAGAAGAGGACTACCTGTAAGGAGCTATTGAAGAAACTTGCCCCTGGGAGAAATTTCCAGAGTGGATACCCTTATTTCTATCTTTGGAAAATGTTCTCTAAGTTCACTCTGGCCTGCCAAAAACAGAAAGACTGATTTAAAGAGACTGGCTCAGAGAGGCTATCAAGTTAGAAGTGATGTGCAAGTGATCATTTATTTTGTCCCTCTCAATCCCATTATTTCTTGACTTTTGAACTATACAGAATAAGTAAACAGTTTTCAGGATCTAAATTAAGCAGAGGAAACACAAAACCCATATGGCTTATGCATTCTGATTTCTAAGAGTACACATCTCATATTAAGTATAATTCATAAAACCATGTAAAATTTGAGTTGCCGTTGATTTGTCAACAAAATACTACATTTTGTGGACAATTAAACAAACACATTAATTTTGACAATTTTGATTTTGCAGGGATTTTTTCATGTCTCAAATATGTATCCACTTCCTAGAAAATTTTATAAGTCTATTCACTATGCCTACTGTACATAAATTATAAATATCCCACTAGACATGGTGGCACACCTCTGTAATTCCAGCTACTCAGAAGGGTGAGACAGAAGTATCACAAGTACAAGGCCATCCTGTGCAACACAGTGAAATTCTATCTTAAAATATATTTTAAAAAAATTAAGGGTCAGGGACGTAGCTCAGTAGCAAAACACTTGCCTAACAAGAATAAACATACCTAAAACTGATTCTCTTCTGTCAACTAATCAAGGAAGCCTTTCAGCTAAGGACCATTTTTCCCAAAATCTGATTTTCAGGGTGTAATGTGATACTTATTATTAAATTAGATTACCTAACAAATAATAAGACAGGCGACCATCTTTATTTTTAATAAAATGGACCAGTTCCATACACTGCCTAATTCTCCATCACCATCAGAATTTCCTCCAGAAGATACTCAAAGACTTTTATTTCTTTTCTTTTCTTTTTTTTTTTTTCTTTTAAAAGATAGAGTCTTACTATGTTGCCCAGGCTAATCTCAAACAAGTCTTCTGCCTCATCCTCCAGAGTAGCCGGGACTACAGTTGCATGCCATCATGCCTAGCTACTCAAAAACTTTTCTCATTTTGCATCCTAGCATTTTCCAAAATATCACCACTACCACTCCAAGGTTAGCTGTGTGAATCCCTTCTCAGTTGCCCCAGAATTCACTGATCATGTTCTCTGGACTCTCTTCGTAACACTTGTGAGCCTATAACCCTTATCATCGTCTGATTTGTATTAACCATCAATGTTTTTACTCTCCCTAGCCTGCAAATTCATAAGAACAGAAACCATATCATAATTAATCTTATTTCCCATTGCATAGCTAGAGCCTAAACAAATATTTAGGTTTTAGTAACTATTTACTGAATCCCACAAATAAAGCATGTTCACTTAGATTCCCATCTTTCCATCTGCCTTCAATTCAAATTACACTCCAGTCTTTGATGCTCAGTTCAAGCTCCCACTTTAGAGTTCTTTTAGCCTCTTTCCCTGAAATCCTACAGTTCTAATCATGCCTCATATTTTTACACATAGGAAAAATACACACAAGTATATAATTATCTTCTGTGTGTGCATTTCGTCAACCAAGCTAATCACAAAAAATCAGGTATTAACATAATTAACTACAACTTATACAAAAAGCTCATTCTACATTCAAATACTTTAAAAATCATTGTTGTGAACTTTGTTATTTAGTCTGTAATCTCTTACTACACATAGGAGTGTGCTCCATGATTTTTTCCCTTGGATAAACTGGGGTCTTATTTTGCAGCACTGTCAAACTGTCACTGTTCACCAGCTGTAACAAAGCACACCAGGAAAAAAAAAAATCAATAGCAGTTCTACAGCTAAAACCTCAACACACTTCCTGGAAAACATTTTCAGTCACCAAGATAAACAGCTCAATGGGATTATCTCTATCTCTCCTCTAAATCCCAGCAAACTCATCCTTTTTTTAAAAAAAAAAAAAGGTGCATTTGTTGGGATAAAATTTTATCCAAACCTGCAAGGGCACATCTAACAGTGTGGTGTTTCTTTGATAACATGATGAATTATATAACATGTCACTGCTCATTCCCTCCCTTCCATAAAAATGACTAGATCCAGGAAGCCACAACTCCCTAATGAAAGGCTTTCCTGAGGAATGCACCACACGAGTCATTTATGCTCTTATTTGTTAGAGGAGGTATAAAAAGACAACGCCTTTAGCTCATGTTCAGTTTATGTGTCTATATGCATACTCATTAATACATGATTAATATTTAGAGTTAGAATCCTATTAAGATGCTAATGTAAGAAAGCAGCATTTCACCCACATAAGATTTTCACATTACAAAATAAATGTATGTTCATTGTTATGTGGGCAGAGTATATGATCTGATGCTTATCTTATCTTATTTCACTGCAGCCATAGTGCTTTGTGCTTTTTAAGTGGTATTTCATACTGCTTGGGTGGGTGCACATGCGCATGCACGGATGTACACACACACACACACACACACACACGGAGTAACACACAGTATTTCAAAGCAGCAAGTTGATGTGGAGGCTTCATTTGCCATCTTTTAACTGAACCAAGTGAAGAAATACAGGGCTTCATTTGCCCACAAATTCTCAATCCAACATGGCAGAGTGAGGAGGAGGCAGGTAGGCATTAACTCTCTTAGGATTTAAATACCCAAATGCTGTCTCTGAGCTCACCATTCAGTGAGTTGCTCCTGAACATGTGGTTAATCAAGAGTATCTCTAGGGGCAGCGCACACAGATGCGTCTTACCAGTAAACATCCCGTTCTTCCCGTCCCGGCAGTGCTGGTGCTGCTCATCTTGTCCATGAGGCGGCACCGGAAGCAGCCGTACATCATCGACGACGACGAGAACATCCACGAAAACATCGTCCGCTACGACGACGAGGGCGGCGGCGAGGAGGACACCGAGGCCTTCGACATCGCGGCCATGTGGAACCCGCGGGAGGCGCAGGCAGGAGCCGCACCCAAGATGCGGCAGGACATGCTGCCGGAGATCGAGAGCCTCTCCCGCTACGTGCCTCAGACGTGCGCCGTCAACAGCACCGTCCACAGCTACGTGCTGGCCAAACTCTACGAGGCTGACATGGACCTGTGGGCCCCACCCTTCGACTCCCTTCAGACATACATGTTCGAGGGTGATGGCTCCGTAGCGGGGTCTCTGAGCTCCCTGCAGTCTGCCACCTCAGACTCAGAGCAGAGCTTCGACTTCCTCACCGACTGGGGGCCCCGCTTCCGGAAGTTGGCGGAGCTCTACGGGGCGTCGGAGGGGCCCGCGCCCCTGTGGTGACGGAAGCCAGGAGGCAGGCGCACGTCCAAATCCAGACGTCCTCGGAGGCTACTTCGCGGACGAGGTGCAGCCGATCACACACGCTATACTGTGCTGGAGAGTGCGGATGGGGTGAGCGGGGTGAACAGAGCTCTCTCTGGATCAGCTTTACTTGGTGAGATTAATTTAAATAATCAAAAGGAAACCCAGGAAGAGGAGGGCAGGATCTCCAATTACCTTTTTTTCTTTTCTCAATTTTTTCTGACACTATGTTCGAAGGCTTGGAGTCCAAGGTGTTAGACAAGCTTGGCTTTTTTGCCATTCACCAAGGCCTTTGTCACTTTGCCACCACAACAAAGGCACTGGTCTTAAATACAGAGATGGCAAGCGAACGCAGGTAATAAAAACGTCGTATTCGTTTTTATTTTCCACTTAAGAATTTTTGCTGTATGCTCAAACTGCAGAAACCAACCCACACATAAGACCCCTGAAAAATTGTTCTTTGGTGAAATTAACCTACTTGTTCTGAAATAGATGGAATTTCTTTTAACCCTTCTGAGACAAGGTTAAGACTGAATCAGCCTTGCATGGGGGATGGGTGGGAGGGTGGGAGAAGGAAGAGACATTGACTTTGTGCTCAAGTTTAATAGCTGAACCAAGAGTTGTTGGCATTACAGCTAATCCAGCGCCATCAAGTTAGAGTGCTTCTGTTCTCCTTTATGCTCTTTATGCCCCTGCAAAAGTGTTCAGAATGAAAACAGAAAATCTGCCTCTTTTGCACTGTAGATGTCTCTTCCATGTGCCAAATGTGGAGATTAGATGCTACAAACGAAAGCCAAATAAAAAGAAGTATCTGATAAAAGCATGGGTTAGAGGGCTTTCCTAATCTGTGTGAGGTCAATCCAAGGGATGTTTACATACTGTAGATAACCTACTTGAACAAAATCAGTATTATAGAGAATAAATGGATGTAAGAAAATTACATGTATAAGTTTTGTATATTTGTTAATAATTTTGGTAATAAATACGATGTACTGCATCCCAGTACCTTAGCACTTCTTTTAATAAAAGTTAAATAGAAGGGAAAGTCTGTTGCAAATCTGTTTAATCGTTAAGTAGGTAGAAGGTGACTTTTTGATTCTGATTTAGCCTCAGATTCCCAGAACTGAGACTGATTTATAAGGCAGAAGCAATGTCAAAGAAGTATGAGGTCATATAGTCTGTTTCAGTCACTAACCAGGTGAATGTTATAGTCCAAACAAACTTTCCATGAACAATCTATCTTCTTCCACCTCTGAAAAGAACAAGGCATTGTTCGGTAGTATCAATGATACGTTTCGCCTATTTTTAGCATTTTGTGAGAGGTTATTTCACAAAGCCACCAAAAAGATAGGCTACTGTGTTGTTTTCATCTCTATTTTATCACCAAATCAAAAATGATCCACTTATTCACTCTGGATAAGCTCCAGAAGGTTGGAAGCTCATTTTATTCTTTTTTTCCTTTCACTAAAGTAGTTAACATAGTCCTGTGCATATAGCAGATGCTTAACAAGTGTGTACATGATAGGAAGGATCTCTTTATTTGATGCTCTATTACTAAAGGATAGTCTATGCAATTATCCTCACAACTGAGGACAAATTGTAAACAAAATAGTTTTCTAAGAATCTTGATTATAAAAGTGGTTCTCAAATTTTCATATGTATCAAAGTCAACTGGAGGTCTTAAACTACCTTACCCCAGAATTTCTGATTCAGTAGGTCTGGAGCAATTTGCCTTGTTAACAAGTTCCTAAGAATGCTGATGCTGCTGGTTCAAGGACCACATTTCAAGAACATGTGGTATACGGTTACTCTTTCTCAAATGCATGAAGATAAGATTATCAGCCCATTTGAGGTGCACCCTATCAACAGAGTGGTACAATGAATCTCTTACTAAGAAGGACAGTTTGGCAGAAATGTACAGGAATGATGAAGAAAAGCATGAGAAGGCAGATAAGGGCCCGGGAGGCAAGGAACTGATTTTGTGCATATTGCATAATACACTAACAGCCAAGCAAATTTTCATCTTCAGCTTTATATAAACAAACCTTTTCCTCCCATGGAAGGCAAGCAACCCTGACACATCCTCCTTGAGGGTAGGGTATAATATAAAAATAAATGTAACAAAAGAAAGCAAAAAAACATGAACTTGAACCCAAGCCAGACTCTAGGACATACTAATTTATGTGTGGACAAATTAGCCTCTGTGACATAATTTCTTTCCACCACAAGCTCAGGATAATTTTGTGACTATTTCACTTTGTGTTGCATGTCTTACAACTGGGAATGACTGTTATCCTAACCCCAGGGGTTATCATGTCCCACGTCCTGCAAATGTGGTCCCCGTGACACTGGGTATAAAGTGATTATACAGAGCTTCCTAGATGTGCTGGTCCCTGAGAGAATATTTAATAGT
This sequence comes from Geosciurus inauris, assembly GCA_004024805.1. NCBI lineage: Eukaryota > Metazoa > Chordata > Mammalia > Rodentia > Sciuridae > Geosciurus > Geosciurus inauris. The sequence goes on from PVHX01004407.1 coordinate 16,013, forward strand.
GTAATACGAGAAATGTGAAAGAAGATCATTTCAGCTTATACTGTAAGCTGAAAGAGATCCTTTCCCTCCAAATGAGTTTTAAAATTCCCTTTCTGCTACCATAGTATACCACAAATGCTGCTCCCTGTGGGGAGAAAGGAAATCACCACCACTAAACATGTAGTATGCTTTGGTTAGGCCAGAGAGCTATAAAATTCCTCCACTACTTGTTTGTTAACAGGTAAAGTTGGTAGCAAATAATTAATATGTTAGAGGGGAACAAGAGCATCTGTAGGAATCCATTGTGAATCTCTTTTACTAAAAAGGGCAATTTGGCAGATTTTTTTCGACTTAGTGCGAAACTGTATTCAGAATGAGAATACAAGAAAAGATTAAAAATTCACAAATTTTCTAAATCAAAAAAAGGAGAATATTGCAACATGGCAGACAGCAAAGGCAAAAATGGAGTGACTTACCCAAGAAAGAATATGCAAATCCTGAAAATAGTATTCAGAGTGGTACATTGATTAAAGATTGTCATTAGCTCACTAGTAATACAGAACTATGCCTTGATGTCTGAATTCACAGTATAGCCAAATACATGAACATGGGATACACTGTACAAGTAGTTCTCACTGCAGATCAATTCATTCTCAAATTCATTTGTCATTTGCATAATAGACCTTAAATAATCTTTTAAGATATTATTATATACATATACCAGGATTTGGGAACCTTCTGCTTGGTTCTTGATAAAGGTTCTCATACAGGGAGTGGACAAAATTAAGTCAAGGGGTCTTCTCTTTAAATGATCTACTAATAAGACTTATATATGTCTCCTATGATGCAAATTATGCAAAGAAATGAATTCTAATTTGTAATGTGTGTAATTATGTACAACACCAACACAAAACACAATTTTTCTAAAGTTGTTCCTCCTGGAGAAAGACACAGCAAATTCTGCCCCATTTGGCCACACTCTTGGTTTTTGATGATGGTTAGATGGTTGGGGATGCGGGTGTTTCTTCCCTGTTCTTTATTGTGGCCACCTTCCTGATGCCCGTGGTGCCAAGAGCTCTCCCAGAAATCCTAAAACCACTTCTCAGGAGTAGTCAGAAGACTACTTCTCTGGAGTATCTATACTACAAAAACTAATGCAACTATCCACAGAATCTTTTCTAATTTTTCAGGAGAGATGGAGCCTGTTTTGTGGTTGTTGTGTGTTTTTGTTTGTTTTTTCCATTTCTTCCCCTTATTTCCTACCACCTGTTTCAGTTACAGTTGCCACATGAAGGAGAAGGACAAAAGGAAAAGGAAGGGGAAGGGGAACGGGAAGAAGAAGGAGAGGAAGAAAGAGAGGATAGAGAAACAGGAGGAGGAGGAGAAACAACTTAGTTATGTTATATGATAACCATCTTATCATGCTCAAGATTTTGGGGGGGTCAGAAATTCAGAAAGGGTCCCTCAAAGACATTTTGTTCCTGCTCTATAATGTCTAGGGCCTTAGCTGCGGAGACAGAAAGTCTAAGGGTGATTCAAGGGCTGGTACCCAACCTACCCAAAGGTTTTCTCATCCACATATGTGCTTGTTGATGTTGCTATCAACTAGGACCAGATGAAATGACTCGTCACCCAGAGCTGCTTGGACTTCCTCACAGCAGGGGAGCTGGGTCCCAAAAGGGAGTATCACAAGAAAACCAAGAGCAGTGGAATCACATTTTATAACTTTGGAAGTCACATAGCGTTATCTCTATGGTAGTCACAAGCCTCCACTATCAAAGAAGAGGAAACATGGACTCCGCCTCTCAATGAGAAGCTTCAGAGTCACATAACAAAAGGAAATAATGAGCCTACTGTTGAAAAATACAGTCTGCCACATCATTTCTTTTTTTCTACCTTGTCTCTTCCCTCCTACTTGAGGAATCACTCTTGGTACCACTCACAATTTCCTCTCCCACTCCTTCTTTTCTCTATACAATACCATCCTCTCTGTATACAATGCCACCTTATTCTATGGATAAATTACTCTTCTCTGAAAGTCAGCTTTATCCCTACCATACTGTGCTTTCAGAAGAAAATGAACATTTCATGAAAACAACTAGCAAAATTTCTGACATATAACAGGAATACACTACATTTCATTGAGTTATAATTGACATTCAATTACCTGCACATAAACTATACAGTTGAAAATTTTTGGTATTTTTACACACACATGAAGCTATCATCACAATCATAATGATTATACCCCAAAACTTCTCTCATGCCCCTCTGTAACATCTCCCTCTCATCCTGTCCTATTCCACTTCAACCCCAAGCAAACACTGATAGACTTTCTATCACTATAGTTTACATTTTCTAGACTTTTATATACATGAAATTGTTAAATATGTTCATTTTTCTTCGATCTGACTTCTTCCACCCCACAATTATTTTGAGATTCATCAATGTCATTGCATCAATAGTTTGTTATTTTGTTGCTAAATAACATTCCTTGTAAAGATGTATCACAATTTTTTCCAATTTTATGGGGATAGAAATTGGAGTTGTTTGGAGTTTGGGGCTATTATAAATACATCTGATGTGGACATATATGTGTGACTATATATGGACATATACTTCCTCTTCTTAGTAAATATGTAAGAGTGGTATGACTGAATCATATGGTGGCTATATACTTTAAAAAATAAAAGCTGCCAAACTGTTTTCCCAAGTGTTTTTACTATTTTACATCCCACTAGCAGTGTACCAAAGTTCCATGTCCTCTACTTGATGTGGTCAGTCTTTTTAATTTCAGTCATTATAATAATAGTGTTGTAGTATCTCACTGCAGTTTTAATTTACAATATCCTAGTGGCCAATGATGTTGGGCATCTTTTTATGTGCTCACCTGATCTCCATATATCTTCCAGAGTGATGGGTCAAGATGTTTTGTCTACACTGGGGTTGTTTGCTTTCTTATATAGTTCTGAGATTTCTATATATTTCTGGACACAGTCCTGAATTAGATACATGCCCAGCAAAGATATAGTCTCCGTCTATGGCTTGTGTTTTCATTCTCTTAACAATATCTTTTAAAGACCAGAAGGTCTTTTTATTTTGCTGAAATCCAAATTACCAATTTGTTCTCATAGATTGTACTTTTGGTGTCATTTCTAAGAAATTTTTGCCTAACCCAAGGTCACAAAGATTTTTTTCCCATGTTTTCTTCTTGAAGTTTTGTACTTTTATGTTTCACATTAGGCATATATATATATATATTTTAAAGCCAGGCCTTTTTTTTAAAATATTTTTTAGTTGTCAATGGACCTTTATTTTATTCATTTATTTATATGTGGTGCTGAGAATCGAACGCAGTGCCTCACGCATGCTAGGCAAGCGCTCTACCACTGAGCCACATCCCAGCCCCATAGGCCCATATCTATTTTGAGTTTATTTTTGTAGATTGTAAGGTATGATTAAGGTCTTTTTTTTTTCTTTTTTGTTTCCTTGATAGATATCCAATTGTTGTAACACCATCTATTGGGGGGAGGGCGGAGCTCTTTTCTATTGCATCGAGCCTCGTGGTGGGTTGAATTGTGTCCCCCTCTCCCAAGATATGTTCAAAATTTAAATTCCCAGTGTCTATAAATGTGACATATCAAATTATGTCCCAGATTATTTGGACATAATCTTTGTTATAGATGGAATCAAGTTAAGATGAAGTGATACTGGATTAGGATGGATGCTAATCCAATGACTGGTATCCTTATAAAAAGAGGGAGGTTTGAACACTGGGACAGAGATGCAGAGAGGGCACCATGCGGTGATAGAGCCAGAGATTGGATTGATGCCTATACAAGCCATGGAATGCCAAGGATTGCTAGCAGCCACCAGAAGCTTGGAGAAGAGTGCGGGAAAGATTGTTGATCTGAGCTCCAGAAGGAACTGATCCTGTCAGCACCTTGATTGTTGATTTCTGGCCTCCAGAACTATCAGAATAAATTACTGTTGTTTTAAGTCACCTCATTTGTGGTATGCCCAGTTTGTTACAGATACCCTAAGGCATATACATACATAATTTATATATAAATATATATATACATTTTAAATCTATTTGTAACATAAAAAATAAGAACAAAAAAAAGATGATGTGCCATATCAATTTGAATCTATAACACACATACAAACGGCAGTTTACCTATTAATTAATGAGTGTGCTCATTTTGTGGGTTTTTGTTTTTAATTTCAACTCAACTATCACATGTGGTTTGGGTGCATAGACAGGGCTTCTGAATATGCCACTGTTGTCTGGCAGGTCACAGGTGGCAGCAGTCTTCTCTTGGCAGTGTGTAAGCAGCTTTCTTACAGTTCCAGGCAATGGGTGAGGACAAATAAATCACCAGATGGCTGAAAAGAGATGCTTCCATTCATGTGACTCCACTAATGTGGCTGTGCAGAGAGGCTGCAGAGAATTTGGAGAGAGACTTAGGTTTGCTAGAAACAACGCTAAGATTGGTCTCCAGGTACAACAGCAAAAGGACAGCACTCAGGTACTCCAAGTGTGGAGTACCAGGCCAGTGAATCCCCCCTTACCAAGACACTGGTGGCAAAGAGCTGTGAGGCAAAGGAAAAGAATTAACCTTCAAAGAGCAGGATGCATGGCTTCCTCTGCTCTCACACTTAATCTTCCCTGGCTGACACACTCCTCCACGTTTCCCTGCCAGGCCCATATGCAACGAAGTTTGCTCATCCTAATTGCTATTTTTCACTAGCCTCCTGGGACACTAGTGGTCTGGCTTGGTGTTTACCTCCAGGATTAGCCTCATCAACCTCACAATTTCACATTTGCCAATGACTTCTTGGAACTTTGACTGATGGACTTTATGATGATCAGTGCAAGAAGAGATTCTCAAATGAGAGGCACTATCTGAAGATGAGTATTGATTATACCCAGAAGGCAAACAGGGCCTCATCAGCCTGCTTCAGGCTGACATCCCTGCTGCTGAGCTACAGAATTCAGGAAAGGGAATGGAAAAGGAAACCGACACCTATTGAGTACCTGCTGTATGGAGGCATGGTTCTTAATGCTTTCACATACCTTACTATGTTAAAACACAAGCAAGGCACAGACCAAAACCCAGAAGAGGAAATGGAAACTGTTTATGAAACACCTCAGATGTGGAGGCCATTGGCTCCCCAAGAATAGTAACATGTATAGTGACCCCAGAAGACATTACTAAGCATCAATTACTGAAGTCCCTTCTTCATCATTAGCCCTGAAGAACTGAAGACTGACTTCACAGTGGACAGCAAAACTAGGCAAGAATGTCTGCCATTAAATCATTTGCAGAAAAGCGAACAGTCATGCTTTCAACATGCCATTCTTATGTCCTTTACTAAAAGAATAATTTAATGGTAATATATAAAGGGTTTTTTTTTTAAATAGCAGTCACTGAATAGGACTTTGTTATCAGGACCTTATATAACCTAGGACAATCTTCTCTCTAAGGATCAAGAAGCTATTTCCAGAGGACACAGGCACACCGCCACATTACAGTGTGACCCACACTTACAAACAGAGTACAAATGCTCTGTAAACTCAAGGCCACTTACAACATCCAGACTCCTACATGGATCTAAGCATATGCCATGTATATCTCATGCACATTTAGCAAATGGATTATTTATGGGACTTGGCAGAGAAGTCTTTATCAGAGTTTTTAGTCACAGTCTCTGTGACAGCACCTACTGTGACATTGAGCAGGTAAAGTGAATAATAATATATCCAACTTGGAAGGTCAATTCCTACTCATATTTCTAATTATTAACTACACCATTATTGAGGAGCTCCCTGTAGCACAGTTTCCTGCTATGAAGGTAGACAGTTCATTATTCAAAGTTGTTCCTTCATTGCATATAACCACAATAGCACAGCACAAGTAGAAATCCTACTGTTGTTATTAACCAGAGCATCCCTTTTTCAGAGGAAAGAAAACAAGGTTTTTGACTCCTTGAAACAGAAGGCTAACACTTGTTTCTTGTTATTATTGTTCATTAGTAAATCTTGAGGCCCCTCTAAAATATAAGTGGATTCAGAATCATCCTTTAGTATTACCTTAATTGGCTTGTTTCCCTTTCAACTAAACACTTTCCCAGGAGCAAAACAAAAATTATGGAAACCTCCCATTTGATCTGAAGGAGAAACAGAAGGAAATTTGAGGTTGCAAAAATAGAAATTCATAGCATAGAATTCTATAGGCTCCCACTTGTCAAAAATAGACTAGACTCTAAAATGCCAATACAGGAGAAATGTGACCCTCTAAATGAGGTACCTGTTAATCCTATTACTAACTCATCCCTGGCCAACTTTCTAATAAGGCCTAAATGGATAAACTAGATAAATAGCAAGCTTAGGTAGATAAATTAGTTTTAACTCCTCTATATTAACTAGCATGCTTGGGAGCCTGAATTATTGAATACTAATCATAAGACTACTCAAGGGATGGCCATATATATATTCTTTGCCCTTCCATTCTAAGTATTTGCTTGCAAATAGCATTATTACACATGGCCATGTTTAAGAGTTTGCTTAGCACTGTATTCAGTTGTTTAGTCACAGTTCCATACTGACAGGGAGAACTCTCCCTCTCCCAAACTTAAAAGAATAGTAATGCCAATGTGTAATAACACTAAACAAAAACATCAACAACTGAATAAATCATGGCAGTCACCAGGGCTGTTCTCAGTTCTGCTTTGTTATGGTCTTCACATTTGCATCCCCCATGATACCATATATTGAAATCCTAACCCCCAATATAAGGGTAGCAGGAGGTGGGTTAGGAAGTCATTAGGTTTAAATGAGGTCATGAGGGTAGAGTCCCTATGATGGAATTACTGTCCTTACAAAAAGAGGACACTAGAACCCACTCTCTTGGCCATGTGAGGAAAGAACAAGACAATAGCTGTGTATAAGCCAGGAAAATAGTTCTCACCATAAACCTGTACAGCCTTAATCTTTGATTTCTCAGACATCAAACTATAAGAAATACTATTTGTTATTGAAGTCACCCAGTCTATGGTACTCCATTTTAGCAGCCCACACTGACTCTCTATGTACAAAGTAAGACTGCATTTATCTGCTCTTTTCTGTTAGTCATGGTCATGTAAATTAATTTTGCTAATAAAATATGAGCACAAGCCTTAAGAGGCAATGCAGGCTTTGACATGTTCTCCTCTGCCTGCTACAGTGACTTTTAAAGTCTGTGCCAAGATGGAGCCTCCATCTACTTGGGTCTCTGTGTCTTGTGGTCTCTGTGATTCTTCTTTTTATTTTGTTTTGAGAAAAAGCCTCATCCACTTTTTGTTGTTTCCAAAGCAAAATCAACTTTTTAAATACATTTTAATTTCTTATTTGTTGTAATTAGTTACACATAACAGTAGAATGAATTTTAACACATCATACATAAATGGAGTATAACTTCTCATTCTTCTGGTTGTACATGATGTGGAATTACACCAGTCATGTAGTCATATACACACATAGGGTAATAATGTCTGATTCATTCTACTGTCATTCCTACCCTCATGACCCCTCACTCCCTTCACTCGACCAAAGTACCTCTATTCTTCTCTAGCCACACCCCTTATTGTAAATTAGCATCTGCATATCAGAGAAAACATTTGGCCTTGGGATTTTGGGGATTGGCTTATTTCACTTAGCATGATATTTTCCCTCTCCATCCATTTATGGATGAATGTGATAATTTCATTCTTCTTTAAGGCTGAATAATACCCCATTGTGTATATATACCACAGTCTCTTTATCCATTCATCTGTTGAAGGGCACATAGGTTTGTTCCACAGTTTACCTATTGTGAGTTAAGCTGCTATATACATTGATATGGCTGTGTCATTATAGTATGCTGATTTGAAGTCCTTTGGGTATTAACCGAGGAGTGGGATAGCTGGGTCAAATGGTAGTTCCACTCCAGGTTTTCTGAGGAATATCCACACTGTTCCATAATGGCTGCACCAGTTTGCAGTTTTACCACCAGTGTATGAGTGTGTACCTTTTCTCCACATCCTCGCCAACATTTATTGTTGTTTATATTCTTTTTTTTTTTTTTTGGCACTGGAGATTGAACTCAGGGGTACTCGACCACTGAGCCACATCCCCACTCCTACTTTGTGTTTTATGTAGAGACGGGGTCTCACTGAGTTGCTTAGCACCTCGCCATTGCTGAGGCTGGCCTTGAACTCACGATTCTCCTGTCTCAGCCTCCCTAAGTGCTGGGATTATAGGCTTGAGCCTCCACGCCCGGCCTGTTGTTTATATTCTTGATAATTGCCATCCTAACTAGAGTGAGATGAAATCTGAGAGTGTTGAGTGATTGTTTTGATGGGGGTCCTCCTGCTGGAATTTAACATGAGATAGAAATTATAGCTGTTACATGATAGGGACATCAACTTTTATAATGTTAAATTACAGAGATTTTGAAGTTGTTCATTACCTCAGAATAACTTAGCTTATCTCAACTAATCCAACAACAACAACAATTGTTAACTTCTCTTAAAGAGAGAACTAATCAACTGGTATGACTGGCATTAATAAATGATGACTGTTGATGCCACATCAAAAGTACTTGTTTCATTCACAATAGCTAAACTATGGAACCAACCTAGATGTCCTTCAACAGATGAATGGATAAAGAAAATGTGGTACATATACACAATGGAATATTACTCAGCCTTAGAGAAGAATGAAATTATGGCATTTGCAGGTAAATAGATAGAGCTAGAGAATATCATGCTAAGTGAAATAAGCCAGTCCCAAATAACCAAAAGCCAAATGTTTTCTCTGATAAGTGGATGCCAATCTGTAGTGGGGCAGGGGGATAGAAAATATGAAGGAACTTTGGTTTGTGTAAAGGGGAGTGAGGGGAGGGGTAGGGCCGTGGGGATGGGAAAGTCAGTAGAATGAGACAGACATTATTACCCTATATACATGTATAATTACACTAGGGGAATGACTCTGCACCATGTACAGCCAGAGGAATGTGAAGTTGTGCTCTATTTGTGTATAATATGTCAAAATGCAGTCTACTATAAAATAAATTAATTTTTAAAAGTAGCTGTTTCCCAGTTGTGATCTTTTTTCCAAGAGTAAGGATGAATCTCATTGACCAATTCACCTTCTTCTATTTCTCTTCAAAATTAACAGCACAGATTTTTGTAATTAGAGACATAAAATAGCATGGTAGTCTATGGTCTTTCTGTCTCATCTCCACCTCCTCTCAAAAGTGTACTCATACTTTAGGATCCATCTCATGAAGCCTTCTGATCCATAGACAGTTCCTACCTCTTGAGCTCTCATATACAGACTTCATGCTTCTTGTGAAACCCATACATTCACTGGTATTGTAGCTATTGTGGCCTTGTCTGTTTAGAATCTGCCACCCTCTGGACATAACATTTTCAGGGGAAGTATAACAAAGTGCTCATTTATTATTCCAGGGGGAGATACATGACTCCTTCTGTATCCACATGAGCTATTCAAAAAAAGTTAGAAAGAACCATAAAAGGTTCTGTTTCTCTGCTTTCCTGAGCCTAGAGAAAACCTAAGTTGCCTATTCCCTGTTTCTTTTCTATTCCTATTCCTCTATTTCTCCAGAGGTAAAGCCAAGCCCAACTCCAGGTAACACTAAAAAGCAAGAAAGGAGAAAATACATCCACTTCATAATATAAAATGTCACCCACTTCTCTATCTGAGATTAATTATAATATCATTTCTGCTACAGTCCTACTTCAACTTTCAGGGTGCCTGTATTTAACTCAGGAGAAAGGAGTAAGAAAACAATGCTTTACTTCTCTTTGCATCCTTCTTGGGAGCATATCAGTTTATTTCCTCATTATTCTGTCCTGCCAATTTTGTCAGCATTTGTTAGTGTGTTCATAAAATGTTTGGTTGCATATTGTCTTCACAAAATCCACGTCCTTTCCCAAACTTCAGAAGGTGTTGTTATTTCAAAATACAGTTACCGTAGATATAATCAATTAAGATGAGATCCTATCAGAATAGAGGGACTTTAATCCAACATTTACTAATATCTTCCTAAAAAGTGGAAAAGAGAGCCAGAGATAGGTGCAGAAGGAAGCTGGCCATGTGACAATAAATATAAAGATTGGAGTTATATAGCTACAAGCCAAAGAATGCCAAGAATTTCCAACAACCACCAGAAACTTGGAGAGAGGCACACACTCCTGAGCCTGCTTGGCATTTTTATGAGTCTTCACACAATAGTCCCACATATTCCTGTACTCCTTGATGTGTTTCAAGCCTCCTTCCTGAGTTGGATAAAATAGGTTATAAAGCCTGAGTCTTCTTTCTCCAAATAAAAACTCATCAATATACAAAACAATATCTTGTATATCTTTTAATCCAGTACCTTCTAGAAACTAGCACAGCACCTGACCCAGATAAAGGCCTCAACAATATCTAAGAAATTATAGAACTAACACTGGACATTACCTCTATTCTTTTGGCATTGGTCATATTCAACAGTGCTTTAGAACTGAATTACCACATCTGTAAGTAGTAACTCACTTCATAGGAAATTATGAAACAATAAACTGTAGTCAGTCTGAATCAGTCCATCCACACATGGGTGCCAACCACTCCATGGCCCATTTGTGTCATTCCCTTCAATGATTACAACAGGGCAACTAAATGAAGAAACAGTCACTAGAGCTGAGTTTGGGATGTTTGAAGTAAAAGATAAGCATTAGTCACTAAGGACAAAATGAGAAACCTATGACCTAAGAGGCAAAGTAAAGCTAAAACTACTCTATTAATCTGAAAAAGGGAGACTCCAGGTAACACAACCATGTCATCAGTGAATGTGTCCACAGAGCATATTCCTCAACAGTTTCTGTTTACTCATTTGTTATTCATCTTAATGACTTGGCCACAGGTGAGATATCTGTTGGCTTTCATAAACACTCCATTTTCTTTCCAAGCATAAGGCAAAGCCAATTGTCTCATTTTGGCTGGGAAGGAGTCCTAATCACTTAAGAACCAGCACATTTAAGTCTTATGGGAAGTAAGTTTCTCTGCTTTGAAATGCAACCAATATACATTTCTGTCCATGCATAGAGAAAAAGACAGGCCACTTTATGCCTGGGAGATTCTCCAGTCAACTTTATCAAAGTCATATTCCTTTACAGGAAAACAAATAACACTTCAAGCATTCCTTTCAGCATTTATCTTCCTAATTTGTGGTATTTAGAGGATGCTATAATTAACTAAACTATTTTATCATTTAATTATCTTGATGTATCTACTGATTTCTTATATATCTCAGGAAGGAAGCTCCTTTTTTAGAAGTGGTTAGGAAATCTATAGCTGCTTTCAAAGTTTTATTGCTTTCTGAAACAAGTAGTCCATCACCTTATTTCCTCTCTAGGGCTAGTCTTAAATGTTGAATGTCTTGGCTAATTCTGGATACCCTGATCCATAGTGAATCGGAAAGAAAGGAAATCCAACTGAAAGCCAGAAATGATTATTTGTTGTACTCATTTCAGGAATGTGCTCACTGCAAAGGTGCAGTCGCTGACTGTCCACATTGAACACCAAAAAAGGACTCAAATATTCCAGTATTTTCCCCATAGGTCCTCCCTGAAAATGCAAATAATATTTAGGACATAAGCCTCCTTTATTGAGGTATTTTTTCTCGATTGCTGCATTAATCAGGGAACTGAAAGAATAACTATTTCTCTAGAGCCAGGAAGAACAGGGCCCTGAGTACACAACGAATGGGAAGCTAGAGAAGATCTAAAGAGATCAGAGGATGAGATCCTCTGTCTCAGATCAGAGAAAATATTATTATTCCTATTTCAGAAATAGGATGACTGAGTCCCTTAGAATTAAGAATGTGGCCTGGATAAACATCAAGAAGATATTAGAAAAAATTATTATGAGAAGGGGATAGAAGAGAACAGAAATGGGCAAGGGAAGGATACCAAAAACCTAGCTTCACAATTCTCCCAGAGTTATCACCACTGTGTGAAAAATGCTAGTACTACCTGTGAAGGTAACACATGCAGCCAACACTGAACAGGGCTGTAAAGAACCAGGGCATGAAAGAGAGAAATTTGAGTTGAGGTTAGAAACAGGGTATAGTCAGGGACATTGAGGGCTCTGAATGTCTTGATCTGGAAGCTGAGAAAGTAAAAAGAAAAGTCAAAGCTCCTCAGAAGCTGGCTCCAGGACTGATTTTTATTCCTACATTCAGGAGAGAACATTTTTAAAAATATTTCTATTTGTAGATGGACACAATAAGTTTATTTTCTGTATTATTTTTTATGAGGTGCTGAAGATCCAACCCAGTGCCTCACACATGCTAGGCAAGCTCTCTACCACTGAGCCATAACCCCAGTCCCAGGAGAGATCATTTGATGAGCATCTAGGGAGATAGTGACCGGAAGTAGGTCAAAGCAGTGTAGAAGATGAGTAAAGCCAAAGATTTTCTGTGTAACATTCAGTATCCTGAAACATTCTAGGTCAGAAAACCAGTAACTACCCTGTGGTCCTGAGTAACCACACAAGGGCAGACATGATCGTCTATCAGCTACAGTTATCTATCTGCCCAGGAGTAACAGAAAGATGATGACTCAAGCAAAGTTTTCTTTTTCTTACAAACAAGAAATGCTTCATTGCCTTAGTGACTCAATGGTGTCAAGCCAATGTTGTAATTCCCTTGGCTTTCGGTGGGTTGCAAGATGGCAACAGAAGCTCCAAAGTTCAGATCTTACACTGTGTTCAAAGGCAGAAAGCTGAGGACAAGGCTGGAAGGTCTTCTGAACCTTGCTCTTACTAGGAAAAGAAAAATCATTCCTCTAAGATCCAAGCAGACTTTTTCCATTCTCACTGGTCTACACCACAATCCCATCCTTACGACCTGCATCTACATTCTCTAAGACCAATAGAATCCCATCTGATGACTCTCCTAAAGGAATTACCCTTGCTTCTTCCTATGATCAGGGAAGTTAGCAGGCAGGGTCTTTAGGAGCTTCCATTTATATTTTTATGAGACCCAAGGGTAGACTGAGTGCTGCTGGAGCACAGAGTCATGAAGACCAGCATAAGCAGGAGACTGCTGCAGCTGCCAGTTGAGAGAAAATCATCCATCCTAGGCAGACACCCTCTCCAAATTTAGAAGCAAGAACTAGCCTTCCCAGAGGCTCCTCTGAAACTGTTAAGAAATTATAATTAGACTTTGTGCTTTTGCTAAGCTTTTCATCCCAGGAGCTCAGGGCACTTCCCTGCATCATCTCATTAATCTTCACAAACCATGTGAGGCAGCTGGCATCTATTGTCATCTTTATTTTCAGGATGAAGGAACTGAGATGTGAGTACAGGTTAATAGCTTGCTCAATGTCATGTACTCAATGAGTCACCACCAGCTGGGGATGGGACCGAAATCAACTCATTGAAGACCCTGGGAAAGTACTTGGAGGTCATTTGCTGAGCCAGAAAACCATAAGCCTGCAAGGTGGCTTGACGGAAAAAATGAAAAGAGGCAAAAGAAACAGCGCACTAGCCATGACTCACTACCAGGGAATCATGGGCCAGCCACTTACATTCTGAACACTTTCTTTACCTAGAAAACAAGAAAAATAACATCAGTCCCATTTAATTCACTCAACTGTTATGAAGACAAAAGTTTCACATGAAATCTTGTGAGATAGGACATTTTTGTAAAATGGAAGTCAATTCAAGGCATTTGAAACTCTGGACTCACAATGGCCATCCTAAATTGCAACCTGATAATTTTTTTTTTTTTTTTTTTGGTACTGGAGATTGAACTCAGATGCACTCAACCACTGACCCACAACCCCAGCCCTATTTTGTGTTTTATGTAGAGACAGAGTCTCACTGAGTTGCTTAGCGCCTCACTGTTGCTGAGGGTGGCTTTGAACTCGTGATTCTCTTGTCTCAGCCTCCCTAAGTGCTGGGATTACAGGCTTGTGCCACCGCGCCCGGCTGCAACCTGATAATTTGACAAGACTCTTCCCAGATGACTAAGAATTTCCTTTTGCTATCCAATAGGTTGTGAACACATTTCCAGCATCAACTGTATGGAAAGTGCTATGTGGAATGCAGAGATAACTAGGATGTGACCTACATCCTGTAGGAAATTCATTCAGGCAGAGGAGCAAAGAAGCCATTCATATTCCTGTAAAGCAAAATGAAACAAATTTCATCCTAGGCAAGGAGACCAAATGTGGGGGCCCAGAGATGCTTGGGTCACTTCCTATTTGGCTGCTTAGAGAAAGCTTTCTGGATGTTGCAGGACAATAGGAAAAGATAATTCAAGTGGCGGGTATATAACAGTGGGAAGGACTGGAAGTGAAGTGAGGTAAGTATGCCTGGAGAAAAAAGATACATGAAGAGACGATAGACATTCCACTGAAAACGTGCAACAAACAATTAGAAGGAATTTTTGTTGTGATCTATGAATTGAAGCTAAGTCCCATAGCTGAGGTCAGAAAGAGCTCTAATTACTTCATACTAAGTAAGTGGGGTGGGGGGGGGACTGACTATAGGGGCACTTTACCACTGAGTTATATCCCCAGACCTTTTTAAATTTTTTTGTTTATAATTTTTTTGGGAGGAGGGTACCAGGGATTGAACTCAGAGGCACTCAACCACTGTGCCACATCCCCAGGCCTATTTTGTATCTTATTTAGAGACAGGGTGTCACTGAGTTGCTTAGTGCCTCTCTTTTGCTGAGGCTGGCTTTGATTTTGCAATCCTCCTGCCTCAGCCTCCCAAGCTTCTGGGATTACAGGCATGTGCCACCATGCCCAGCTCCTTTCTTAATTTTTTATTTTGAGACCAGGTCTTCCTAAATTGCTGAGACTGGCCTTAAATTTGCAATTCTCCAGGTTCAGCCTCCAGAGTAGCTTGGATTACAGGCAAAAACCACCATACCGGGTTCCTACAGGGTTTGTTGAGGCCACTTCAGAGCAAGTTCTCCTACTTCCTTTCTCTGCCTCCAGAAAAGTGGGGGAAAGGGTATGCTTGACCTTGAGAGTGACCCCTTCCTCATGGTGGAAAGAGGAAGGAGACTTCTCTTTCACCTAAAAAGGCAGTAGGGTTTTAGGGTGGGGGTTCCTGCAAGAAGAAAGAACAGAAATCTTGTTTTCCAACCAAGTGCTAGATGTACTATACTCCAGCAGAGTCCAGCCTGCTGAAAGTTCTCTTAGGAATATGGATTGTCCTTTTCACAAGGTGCTACTCCATATTTGTCATTGATGCTTGCAGAGTATATTTGAAGAGAGAGACCCATGGCTATTCCCGGCTCAGAGGTTTCTGTGGGAAAGCAATATTTGGAGGGTTAAAGGGACAGAGATGCAGTACACATGAAAAGATCTGGAAAAGGACTCCAGTGATTCCCATGAACACAAATGTTAGTGGTAGGGCAAGAGTTATTTGGTTTCCCAGGTAGCCACTAAGCCAAGTGACATAATGTCCAATCATGAGAAGAGGTTGGGGCACGTGCTAACAACAATCAGCTGAGATTCCTCCTTCTGTTTTACCTTCCCCCTATGCTCCATTTCTCCCTACCCCTAAACTGGAAGACCTATCTAGAGCATGACCCACAGTAAGTAAGCTTTGCATTATAACACAATATGCACCATCCCAGGCAGCCAGCATCTACCATCATCTTCAATTTTACACATACAACTGAAGCAATGCTTTCTATGAAATAATACTGCATTACATATGCAAAGTACTCTATAATTTGTATTCCATTCTATTTCTTTTTAAAAAATATAGATACTTTCTAAATTGGTTTTCTGATCCAATAATGGCTTATAAATTACATTTTGGAAAAAATTGGCCTAGAACAATTTGGGAAAGAGGGTTCTCAAAGCCACATCTAGCTGTTCCTTGCATGCATCTGCGTGCGCACACACACACACACACACACACACACACACACACACACACACGACCAGTTCCATGGCAGCTTAACCTGAGGTGAAACGGCAAGCTTTGAATGAAGTTTTAAATAAATTTTTGAAAAACAAATATGTCTTAAGTGAGACTGTTTTAATAACCTAAAACACAATCTAGTGATCTTCAAAAGACTTGCTGCCCAGCAGGAAATTGTCATGGTAGGAGAGGGCACTGTAGCAGAGATGAAGGTAGTTATTGAAAAAAATTTTAAAAGCCATTTCATGTGGGTACTTGTAACATTGAGAGTCCCGAATAAAACTGGATAGGAAAACATTGAGAATGCCCATGCTAAGAAACAGTAATGCAGAACCACTGTAGGACAGGGAAAAGAGAAACGATCTCATCTGACTGTGTGGGAATGCTGACAAAGTACAGATCAAGCACTTCCGGCCCAAGATGGAAGAACTTTCAGGTCAGAGGATCACACTTCCCCTGAGTGGGCCTTCCACAGGCCCTGCTGGAGAAGCTGGCGAGGGTACAAAAGCTGAAAAGGAAAAATCCTGGGTCCTCTCCCTTGCCCCAGCAGCCATCACACTCTATCATCCGGAGAGTAAAGGAAAGTTGGCAGATCAGGCATCTGAGAATTTGGGGTTGTTCCCTTGATGTGGGTGGACAAGCTGCTGTGGGGCTGCCTCCTGCCGGAAGTCCTGCTTCTGGTCACAGGGGGGCGCCTCTGCCTCCAGCTCCTGCAAGCCAGAGCATCTCTGCCTGCCAGCCAGTGCTACTTGCAAGCTCCACCAGCCTTCAGGAAGATGGTTGCAGCAAGCCCCACAGCAGCGTTTTACCTTTGGTTGAATAAACTGAGCTGCGTGGTCCATAATCTCTACAAAGTTGCCAGGGGGCTCCACTGGAGGAGCAGCCAGAGAAGCCCAGATTCCTCAGAAGGTGGAAATGGCTTCTCTTGCTGGCTCCCACTCTGGGTTTACATTAGGGCAGTGTCACAGGTGGCGCAATTTATAATTACTCGGAGGCGGATTATCTTTAAATGCAAGTGTATGTTCAATCACAATAATCATCAAACATAATTAATGCAAAAAGTGTTGAGTGTGCTGGAGCACCCCAACTAGCATTCAATGCACACTAACACTGTAGGTAAATCATACTATCCTAGGGCAACTAAACACTACTAGTAATTCACACAGTCCTAGGGCAACTACAAGCCCTGAAAAACCTCTGATCACGCGACTTCTCTTAGCCGAAGAGCAGATGTCCTTGTCTGGTGGTTCTCTTCAGTGGACGGCTGGACGTCAGGGACTAGTGGAGTTGATCCAGGGACAGACAGCAAGGCGGCCAGTGTCACTGATGTCCTTGGATCAGAAACCCCAATGTGGCAGGACAAGCAGTTTAAAGGCAGTTCCAAGTTGGTGGTGTGAACTGGTGATTGGTTAAACCCAGTAAAAGTCAATGTCCCTTGGGTATGTCCAATGAGATAGTATAATTGCAACTGGGCATTTCTTTGCACATGTGCATGGAGCCGTGCGCCCTATCAGCTGTAACTAGTCATTGCTAAGCAGGCCTGTGGTTAGATGCCCTTTACAGCCCCTTATCAATTGCAAGCAGGCATGACTAAGCACGTCAATGGTTGCTATTCCTTATGGCCAGCAACTTAGTGAGTCCCTGGCATGTCCAGGCATGTCTATGGCATATGCTCCTTATAGGCAGTAACCCACTGACATCTCCAGACACAGTGCCCCTTGAACAAAGCAAAGCCAGAGATAGAGAGCAAAAGCGCTTCCAGACTTGAGTAGGCACCAGAGAGATCACAGCCACCTTTATTTTTGTTTTGGCAATCATTAAAATACCTGAAGGAAGAAAACTATTTGGGTAGACTCTGCACAAGGCAATTCCTAAACTGCACCAAATTGGCTCTCCCCAGAGCCCCTTTGTTCTCGTCACACCCTCATATAAACATGCACACCCACTGTGACCCTGTATTATTGTCTTCCATGAGTTAGAAGGAAGGTATTTAAGATAGGACAGGGTGAAACTGACAGTCAGTCAGGAGTCTTTTATCAAAATCTCTCCCACAGCACTAACGCGTGACTTGTTTGTATGTTTTGCCTCCTAAGAATAACTAATTCCCATGATTTTGGTTTAGTCACTTGATTGAGTGGCTCTTGGGGTAGAAAATTTTCCTAAATTTTGAGATAAACAAGAACATTCACAGCATGTTAAAAAAAAAAATTACCAGCACTTTAAAAGTATCCCTTTCCCATTAAGGAAAAGGAATTTCAGATTATGAAACAGATTTTTAAAATAACCTACTGACTATACTAACACCCAAAACAGTCCTTAAATAGTCTGAGAGATGCTTGAGCTAAATCCCTATTAAGTCACATCAGAATATTTATTATTATGTCTCTTCAGTGGAACACTGTGAAAAGTGTACTGTACATATCATTGGTTCTGTTTAATGAGTGGATCATCATCATTGATGAGTTCTTTGTCACCAGGAAGCTGTCTCAGAGTCCACAGTTAGAGATTTTTAACCCTAATTTCCCCTCTTTATTTGCTGAGTCTAGGTCCCAATGTTTGGGACACTTCTTGGGACATGGACTGTCTTTAGTGTGACTGTGGACACTAAAGAAAACCTCTGTGTCATCCCCTTTTGCACAGCAGAACCATGGATCAAATCTGAAGAGCATAAGTGTTCTCATATGTAGAATTGGGCTGAGTCCATTTACCTCTGGAGACAACTGTATGGATCCTATGAGCTATCAGGAAAAACAGTGATTCATGTTTCTTTCTATTGTGTCCTCACCCTCACCATAATGTATGTTTCCAAAATCACACCTCTGCCACCCTCTCTAAAGAAATCCTTAGAAACATTAAGGTAGATAATATTAGAAAATAAAAATTGTGTGATGATTAGGCTGAGGATGTAGCTCAGTGGTAGAGCACTTTCCTAGCACATGTAAGACCCTAGCATTAGTCCCCCATACTGGGCACACACAAAATAAAATGTAATGATTAATTTATGTGTCAGTTTGGCTAGGTTATAATGCCTAGTTGATTAGCAAACATTAGATGTTTTGAAAGTATTTTGTAGATTAACATTAACAATCTGGTGATTTTGAGTCAGGAGATGATCCTCAATAATGTGGATGGGCCTTGTCCAATCATGGGAAAGCCTTAACAGCAAAGACTGAAGTTTATTGAAAAAGGAATTTGCTTTAAAAGTACACCAACTCCTCCCTGAATTTCCAGTGTGCTGGTCTGCCCTACAGATTTCAGTTTTGCCAGCCCCCACAATGGTTTGAGCCAATTCTTTCAGATAATTCTCATCATTTGTGGGTGTGTGTGTGCGTGCATGCATGTGTGTGTGTGTGTGTGTGTGTCCCTGTTCTATTGGTTCTGTTCTACAGGGAACCTTGACTGTTAGAAAATTCAAGAAAATCTGTTTCATGTTTTGTAAATTAAAACAATGATAAGACATTAAGTAATACTATTTTATATAGTATTACACATAGAACTAAGTTCTGATTTTGTTTGGGTATCCAGTTCCTCTCCAACACCCTCTATGGCTCACCTGGAAGCTGACCTGACCACTACGTTCAGGAGTAGTCCTGATTGGTCTGAGGGTGACTCATCCCCTTGCCAATAATTGGCTGAGGAGTAGGCATGTGGGATGAGATATGATAAAAAGATTACTGTGTGTCTTCCTTCTTCCAAGAAGCTTTACAAAGGCAGCACTCTCTTTCTCTCCCCATGGCAAAGAATAAAGAAAACAGTAACCTCCTCTCTACATTACCTCCTTGATACTAACAACCCCCTGGCAATTGCCCTTTAATCAATGAAAAGTAATATGAAGCCCTAAATGAGCTGGAAGGATCACTCAGCCCCAAAGCCTGCACTGACTCTGGGCTTCCATTTAAGTGAACCAAGACATTTTTTTAATAGTGTAAGCCAGATTGAATCTAGCTGCTTCTTAGTTACAGCCAAATGACCAAGTTTTCTTGCCCCTAGTTTCTTACCTATAACTAAAAACTAGATAATATAAGGACTACATAATATAAGCTCTCCTCAAGCTCTCAATATCTGTGATTTGCACATCTAAGTGGTGGCACTAATAGTCTATTTTTTTTCTTTTTTTTTTTCTTTCTTTTTGGTACTAGGGATGGCACCCAGGGTCACTTAACCACTGTATCACATCCCCAGCTCTTTTTAATATTTTATTTAGAGACAAGGTCTTACTGAGTTATTTAGGGCCTTGCTTAGTTGCTAAGGCTGGCTTTCAACTTGTGATCCTCCTGTCTCAGCCTCCCAAGCCACTGGGATTATAGGCATGCACCACTGTACTAGACTTGACACAAACTATATTAATTAATTAATTACTGCTTAGAGAAGCTAAACAGTAATTATTATTATTGAAGGTATGCTTCTAAATACATCTTCAACTTTAGAAATAATAAAATGACACATGAATTTCAAATCCATAGAATGTTTTTGTAACACTGTTGCCCAGGCTGGCCCTAAACTCTCAGCTCAATTGATCCAGTTGTAGCCTCCTGATTACCTGGGACTACAGGCATGCCCAACTTTGAATCACAATTTGATGTCATTTTTTCAGTGGTCTTAACCCTATTGAACCACTGTCAGCAATAGTTATTTTCACTATTTTTTTTAATATATAAAATGTTCTAAAAAGGGCCAGGGATGTAGCTCATTGATAGAGTGCTTGCCTGGCATACCTGAGGTCCTGGGCTCAATCCCTAACACTGCTATAAAACAAACAAACACAACAACAACAAACCCTCTAAAAAATGAATAACAAGTAGAAAAAGAACTTAAGAGAAAAATGGGGAAAGGATAAGAACAAAGAGTTCTCAGCAAATAAAATACAAATTAATCTTAAGACTATGGAGAAGTGTTCAACTTCACTCATAGAGATGCAAATTAAAGTGACAGATTGTTTTTCACATACACGATTGGCAAGTTATCAGCACATTTTATAACACTGTGGGAAGTTAAAAGAAAAATACCAACTTTTATACCCAAAATGAGAATTATCACTGAAGACCAGCAATTAGAGATAAGGGTACAACTTTCAAGGAAGGTAAGTTGGCATTATTTATAAAAATTACAAATGCCTATAACATTTTACCCAATAATTGCCTTTCTAGAGCTTTATCCTCCAATTGTAATTGACCATGTATAAAATAACACTATAATTGTAATTTTGAGAAGTGACAAATGTCAAAAGAAAAATAATTGAATTGTCATAGATTTATATATTAGAATAATTTTCATCTGGTAAAGAAATGAGGCACCTTTTGAAGCAATAAAATTGAATAATCTCTTAGTCATTCAAGTTGCTAAAACAAAATACCATAGAGTGGGTAGGTTATAAATGATAATTTATAATCTCACAGTTCTGAACATGTAGACCAATAGTATAGAATAGAAGACACAGGGATACCCACATAAATACAGTTATCTCATACGAGACAAAGGTGTCAAAAACAGACATTGGAGAAAAAATAGCCTCTTCAACAAATGCTGCTGCGAAAACTGGAAATCCATGTGTAACAAAATTAAACTAAACCCCTATCTGTCACTATGCACAAAACTGAACTCAAAATGGATCAAGGACCTGGAATTAAGGTCTCTGGACCCTGCATCTAATGCAGGAAAAAGAAGGCCCAAATCTTCATCACGTCAGATTAAGCCCGACTTCCTTAACAAGACTCCTAAAGTGCGAGAAATAAAAGCAAGAATCAATAAACAGGGTGGATTCAAACTCAAAAACTTCTTCTCAGCAAAAGAAACAATCAACGAAGTGAACAGACAGCCTACATTCTGGGAACAAATTCTTGCCACATGCACATCTGATAGAGCACTAATCTCCAGGATATATACAGAACTCAAAAAACTTAACACCAAAAAAACAAACCAATCAATAAATGAGCTAAGCTGAACAGACACTTCTCAGAAGATATACAATTATCAACTGACATATGAAAAAATGTTCAACACTTCTAGCAATTAGAGAAATGCAAATCAAAACTACTCTAAGATTTCATTTCACACCAGTCAGAATGACAATTATCAACAATAAGTGTTGGCGAGGTTGTGAGGGAAAAGGCACTCTCATACATTGCGGGACTGCAAATTGGTACAACCAATCTGGAAAGTAGTATGGAGATTCCTTAGAAAACTTGGAATGGAACCACCATTTGAGCCTGCTATCCCACTCCTTAGTCTATATCCAAAGGACTTAAAAACAGCATACTACAGTGACGCAGCCACTTCAATGTTTATAGCAGCTCAATTCACAATAACTAAACTGTGGAACCAACCAAGATGCCCTTCGATACATGAATGGATAAAGAAACTGTGGTGTATATACACAATGGAATATTACTCAGCAATAAAAGAATAAAATTATGGCATTTTCAGATAAATGGATGGAGTTGGAGAATATCATGCTAAACAAAGTAAGCCAATCCCAAAAAACCAAATGCTGAATGTTCTCTCTGATAAGTGGATGCTGATCCATAATGGGGGAGGAGACATGGGAAGAATGGAGGAAATGGAAGAAAAGGGAGGGAGGAGGGAGGGGTCATGCAGACAGTAACGATGGTGGAATAAGATGGATATCATAGCCCTAGCTTCATGTATGACTGCATATATGATTTGATTCTACATCATGTAAAATCAGAGAAATGAAAAGTTGTGGTCCATGTACAATGAATCAAAAATGCATTCTGTTATCATATATACCTAAGTAGAATAAATAAATTTTTAAAAAAGAATACAAACAACAACAAGTGTGGGCGAGGATATGGTGGAAAAGGCACTCATACATTACTGGTGGGATTGCAAATTGGTGTAAAAAATCTGGAAAACAGTATGGAGACTCCTCAGAAAACTTGGAATGGAACCGCCATTTGACCCAGCTATCCCACTCCTCTGTCTATACCCAAAGGACTTAAAAAAAGCATACTACAGTGACATAGCCACTTCAATGTTTATAGCACCTCAATTCACAATTGCTAAACTGTGGAACCAACCTAGATGCCCTTCAATAGATGAATGGAGGGACTGGGGTTGTGGCTCAGTGGTAGAGCACTTGCCTGGTATGTGTGAGGCACTGAGTTTGATTCTCAGTACCAACCACATAAATAAATGAATAAACATCCATCAACATCTAAAAATATTATTTTAAAAATGAATGAATGGATAAAGAAACTGTAGTATATATGCACAATGGAATATTACTCAGCATTAAAGGAGAATAAAATTATGGCATTTTCAAGTAAATGGATGGAGTTGAAGAATATCATGCTAAGCGAAGTAAAGCAATCCCCAAAACCAAAGGCCAAATGTTCTCTCTGATAAATGGATGCTGACCCATAATGGGGGAGGGAGCATGGGAAGAATGGAGGAACTTTGTTCAAAGGGGAGGGAAAGAAGGAGATTGGACATGGGGGCAGGAAAGATGGTGGAATGAGATGGACAACAATGCCCTAGGTACATGTATAACTGCACATATGGTTTAACTCTACATCGTGTGTACAACATGATGAATATTGTACAACCATAGAAATGAAAAGCCATGCTTCATTTGTGTACAATGAATCAAAATGCATTCTGCTGTTATGTATACTCAATTAGAATAAATTTTTAAAAAGAAAAGAAAATTTCACAATGTTAAAAAATAAGTTGTAGTGGCAGAGGAACAAAAAAAAAGAATAGTTAAATATATATTTGTGTAGAAGTAAAGCAGAAGGCTGCAGAAGAAAGTAGGAATTGTGGTGAATCTAGAGGTCATAACAGGAAAGAGAGGAAGGGTGAGAAAGATGCTTAACTTTTTTTTTTTTTTGATACCAGGGATTGAACTCAGGGATACTTGACCACTGAGCCACACATCTCCATCCCTATTTTGTGTTTTTATGTAGAGACAGGGTCTCACTGAGTTGCTTAGCACCTCGCAGTTGCTGAGGCTGGCTTTGAACTCAGGATTCTCCTGTCTCAGCCTCCCAAATTGCTGGGATTATAGGCGTGCACCATCACACCCAGCTGCTTAACTTTTTACTATATATCTTAAATATTTTTTTGACATATGAGTGTTTATCAATTACTTTTTTTTAAATATTTTTTAGTTGTAGATGGAAACAAATATCTTTATTTTATTTATTGATTTTTATGTGGTGCTGAGGATCGAACCCAGTGCCTCACGCATGCGAGGCAAGCGCTCTGCCACTGAGCCACAGCCCAGCCCCTATCAATTACTTTTTAAATTAACAAACTTGGGGAAAAGAAAATTGGTATTATTAATACATTTTCTGATTTGCTGTAGTTTGGTTTCAGTAACTCTAAAGCTGAATTACAGAGCGTATGCTTTGGATAAATGATAATTAATGATCATATATGAAACAATAATTTGGTACATTTGTTCTCATTTCCCTTTATGTCTAAATAAGGACAATAGAAAAAGGATCGTATATTAAGGGGAGGAAGTGAACCTCATCTATAGCATTTTCAAAACTAATTTGCTCGGCATTTGGCTTTTCTGTGCAACATACCCTTGAAGTGCCTTATACAGATATCCTCCAACCCGGTGTCTTATCATTCATTCACATGCACTCATCCTACAAAGATTTACTAAATGCCTTCAATGTGCTAGACCCCGGGGCCCCAATAAAGAATAACCCTAGCACATATGGTATCTTCATGAGCTCAGTCTTTTTTATTATTGTCATTCTTCAAGCCATATGGAAAGGGTGATGATATAAACTGAGAAATTTAGCCCCTAAACTACAGAGAACCTATAAACAGAACCACCCAAGACGGCCATGTGGAAAAAGAAGACAATAAGAACTTGTAGACAACACTATTGGTCCACAGAAAACCATTCCAGAATTAATCTTGTCCAGTCAGGGATTTCAGTGTCTCAGCAAATGTTTATTTTAGGAAGAAAAATAAAAAGGAAGGGGAGGGAAAAACAAAGAAAGGGCCCAGCTGACAAAATAATCCAGGAGAAATAACCTCTAAACCCAGGATTAATGCAATCATTCATCCATTCACTTATTTAACAAATGTAAGAAAGGTCATAATTAATTAAATGTACAATGTACTGACAGGTGGCTAAAAGTGCTACAACTAAGGTAAAATAGGACATGGAGAGAGAGGGAAGAGTCTGCCATCTTGGATAGGCAGTGGGTCAGGTATCTCTGAGAAGAGGCTGTTTGAACAGAGATTTGAATGAAGTGAACCCTGTGGCTGCTAGAGAGAAGGGTTTGCTAAGCACAGGAAAGAACAGAACAGTGGCAAAAGCCCTGACATGGAAACACACTTAGGGAGTCAAAGAATCAAGAGGCAAAGCAGAGAGAATGTCCTCGTGGCGTTTGGAAAAACATAGCAGAGGAATAATGTCAGTGTTTCTTTCAGAAAATACACCCAATGGTTATGTAATCCCACACAAACAGTACTGGATCTTTAAAGCAAAAACAGAATCTTCTTATTTATAGACAGGGTAGGAGTCCACGCATGTGGTATGAGGTCAGTAACACTGACCAATTGCCCTCTGACCAAAGAAATACTTCGAGGGCTGGGGGTGTAGCTCAGTGGTAGAGTGTGCACCTGCGAAGCCCTGAGTTCAGTCCTCAGCACCAAATAAAGAAAACAAAGGAAAAGAAAATAATTTCATTCACACCCATTGATCCCAGGATTTCCTGTCATGTGAACAAACCCTCGGGGTCCATGTTTTCAGGTGAGTTTTAAAACACAAAATGCCTTGGAAAGAATGCAGAGATTTGAATGTATACCAAGATAAAAATAACTATTAACTGATAGTGCTGTGATGAGTAGAGGTTTTCTGAATTCAGGGGAGGATGAAAAAAATTAAACACATAGAACATAAAAGCTGGAAGTCCTCAAATTCAGCTTCAGCTGATGTGCTATTTTCTCTCAGACAATCACTGAACAGAAAAGAAAATCCCTAAAGAAAAGAAAGGCATTTCTGTTAAGCTACCATAGCTTGTTAGAAATATTCCCCAGGGACATATGACTCCCTGTGGAGTCTAGTTAGATATTCATCCAGCAGTGTTCTGATCTGAGTTTAGTTATCTGAGAAATACCAGGAAGGGTATTACCATTTGCAGACAGCTGCACTAGGCAATCACACATTGTAAATTAATAAATTGACTCCATTTTATATAATTCCAAAATTGATGAATTTTGCATGTGAAATAGGGTCAAAGACACAAATCTGAAACAAGCTAATGAATAGATGGAAATGTTACTGGACTTCAAAGCCATGAAAGCCTTTGGTTAAACCTCACTCTTCTAAACCCTTTCTAAATTTGATAATTAAGGGATTATCAAATAGATTAGGGGAGGAAGAATCCATTTATTCCACCAAGAACAGTTAAACAGATACTCTGAGCTAGGACTTCTAAGGAAAAGTACATCTGCCCCTCTTCACAAGAGGCTACTGTGTCTAGCAATTAAGCAGAACTGGCAGAACGGAGCCCCCAAGGCTGTTAATGTTCATGTTCAAAATTCCTAAACGTCACCACTTCATTTTCTCTAAGGATCTGTTCTTTAGGGGTTGCTTCAGATCTTGGTTTTTAGAGCTTTGGCACGAACCTCTTTGCTCTAAATAAATTGTCAAAGTGAACCTTTAGTGACTTAACTATAAACTTTATAGCCACCTCTTCTGTTGGGGTGAGGGTAGGGAGGTTTGTACAGGAGCACAGGGCTTCCTGGGAGGGAAGTCATCAAGACTTCTCCCCTTTCTTGGAAAGATCTGAACTATTGTTTTACATTGAGGGTTCCCTAGCTGAGGCCAGATGCCAGAAGAAAAAGGGGAAGTTCAGGATGGAAATCTCATCAAAAGAAGACCAGACCTGTGGCCTATATCCAAATATCCAGGACCTGATGTGCATAGCAGAAGGCAGGATCCAAATATGATAGCCAGTGATGCAGGTACTTATGCAGACACAACAGATCTAGCAATACAGTTATGACTGAGTAAACACCAAGGAGGGAGAGCAGGAGTGGGGGAGAGAGAGAGAGAGAGAGAAAGGGAGGGAGGAAGGGAGATATTTGCCCATCACTAAGAACCTTGGGTTTTCAGGTCCCTGGCAAAACATAAAGTTCCCATTTTTTAAAGAAAATGCTCAAAGTCACCACTGCAGGAATGTCAGCGATGTATAAAAAGTAGAATCCTGAGAATCATATTTCAGTATCTCAGCATCAATCATCTGCTCCACTCCCCAGGCAAGTGTATGCCACTGCTTCCACTAGGCTTCACCCTCCAAAACTCCTGCACAACAGATAGCTGCAAGCCACAGAAACCAGCTAGGGCTAAGTTGAGCAAAAGGAAAGTTGTGGGAAGAATGCCAAGTAGCATGTAAACTCCACAGGACAACTAAAGAACGGGGCTAAGAGAATGGTCAGGAGCCCATCAGAATGAGCAGCAGAAAGGATGGCTCCAGAGCAAGGCTGCTGGCACTGCTTATACTGGACACTCAAGGCCAAGGGTGTCATGGACTCTGAGCACTAGAGGGCATCATTTCTCAACTAGCCCTTCATTGTGCATTGCTCCCTGAAGATTTGTAGCCCCAGACTAAAAGGCCTGTCTCTTGCTCCAGCTGTCAAGTGCCAGGGAAAGAGACTTTCCTAGTTTCAGACTGTGTGGAGAGAAGGACCCTGCCTCCCTCCACATGCCACCCTTCTCCTCCTGCCCCTATAAGACTCACACCATGGGGGGAAGCTTCCAAAGTAGGAAGTAGGTGCATTTTGGGGCAGTGGAAAAATGACACTTGTATGATGATTGATGTTGCAAGCCGAAAAAGGCAGTAACAAAGACAAACTGGAGAAACACAGTCAATGGACAACTGATTTCAAAATTCCACACCATTTATATAGAGCCTCTTTCAATACTGTCATGCCTCACTTAACAACAGGAATATGTTCTGAATTGTGTTGTTAAGTGATTTGTCATTGTGCAAATATCAAAAAGTATATATGACATCACCACAATATCACTAGTGAAATAATCTTATGAGACTGCCATTTTATATGTGGTCCACTGTGAATCAAATTGTCTGTGACGCATGACTGTATGTAAAGACACTGTAATGAGAAGAATGATTTCAAATTTGAGAGCAATCCTGAGAATAATATCTCCTTGTTTGGGGCTGGGGTGGTGGCTCAGTGGTAGAGCGCTTGCCTTGCATGCGTGAGTCACTGGGTTCGATCCTCAGCACCACATAAAAATAAATAAATAAAGATATTGCATCCATCTACAACTAAAAAAATATTTAAAAAAAAAATATCTCCTTGTTTAACTATAAGAGACACCTCTATGAGAAAGAGAGAGAAAAAGTCTTACTTCTTTTTTTGAACAGAGTATTGAAAGATTTTTGAGAAATAGCATATCAAAAGTACATCTCAATAGCACCTCAAAATTAAGTCAAATGAATTTGATTGTATAACATATTAACTATGAGCTAAGTTTATTATATAGTAAAGTTTATTTTTAATATAGCATAGGTATTTTATAGTACAGTTTTATAGTACAGTTTTAATATAGCATAGGTATATTTTATAGTATAGTGCCTGCTTTATAATCCATATACACAGTACATTTATGCCTATTTTATGACCTCTAACATAATTTTACAACTTACATGATTATAAAGGTTTATAGATGTTGTGGTTTTACATGTATTTTATATTCTTAGTGGTCCATAATTTCTTTGAAACAAGAGTGTAACCTCCAGAGCATTTAAGATTGACCCTGCCTTGTGCAATAATTTGCTTTATAGCATAGTCTCCAGGACACAGAGCAAAAACTGAGACCTGGCTATATGCCACAGATACTTTTGTATAAAATTTAACTTATTATTATAATAAAATGGTTAAGATTTTTGGCCAGTTTTTCCTTGAACCTATAACTTTGCAAAATTATACACCTATGGAAGTTTTCCACAGTTTGCATTTTCCAAAATAACATAGCTTACTAATGTCTTAGAACTATGATGGATATTTATACTGACCAATGTAGAAAGAGGTTACAACAAATGTGTACAAGAAGATGAGTGAAGAACAAGCTGAGGCCCAACTGCTCACACAGGGTAACAGTTATTCCAAAACTGATTGCAAGGGCACTTTTAGAATTGGCCTTTTCCCAACATTGCTTGTTCATTGCACACACCCCAAATGCCTACCTCCTGAAAATTCTCTAGGAGCTTGCTCTTCTGTTCTGCCCATTCTGTGTTTTTGGAATCAGCTGATGATAGAAATAATTCCAAAGTATAAACCAAACTTATGGAATAAAAGAATGATTTGCATTTTCATGATTTCAATAATCTAAATGTCTATAGTACTGTTGTGATGGGCTTAACTGTGTCAGCCCAAGAGTCCTGGGTTGAAGTCCTATCTCCCCTCATACTGTGACTGGAGATAGCAACATACCTTTAAAGAAGTTAAGGTCAACCTCCAGAGGCTGCCCACATTTCCTCACTTGTGGTCCCCTCCCTCTATCATCAAAGCTAACAGTGTCACATCACCCTGATACGGCTTCCTTTATCACATTTCTCTTGGACAACAGCTGGGAAAGCTTCTCTGCTTGTAAGAGCTCCGGTGATTAGACCCAGAAGGATAATCTAGCATAATTTTATTCTTAGGTCAACTGATTAGGAACCTTAACTCCATTTGCTACTTTAATTCCCCTCTGCCATGTAATCTACTCTACTCACAGCTTCTGGAGATAAAGATTGGGACATCTTTGGTTCAAGTCAGGGTAGGCTGGAACATTTCCGTGCCTTCCATACTATATCACCCTGACATCTTGGAAGTTTAACATGATTACAGTTTACTTCTCCCTCCCTTCAAGTCTATTTTGGTTCAGGTGTTTCCTGCTTGCAGCTTCTCTTCCACATAACTCAGGAATCTAGGCCCTTTCCTAGATTCCATGGGCTGCATGATCTCAGGACCCTCTACTTCCAGGAACATTTTAGATTCATTAGGTATAGAGCAGAAGAAGAAGATAAAAGTATCATGAGTTCTGTTAGGAGCTAGGCCTGGAAATAGAAATATTATTTCTACCAACATCCTATTGTTCAGGGATCAGGTACAGAGCCACATCTCAACTGCAAGGGGTACAGGAAAATATAGTCTTCCCACATGCCTAGAAAGAGGAAAATAAAACATGGACTTGGTAAACACATCACATTGCTTTTGCCATAACATCAGACCATGATGGAGAAAAAGAGAAATCTCCTTGGGGAAGTTCAGTATGTCAAGAGCTGGCCTGCCTGAAGTCTGCCAAGCTTCCTAAGACTCTGTATTCCCCCATCTCCTTCTTCCAATGTGCAGATTCCTCTCTATCTACAGGCTTGGAGTCAGTCTGGTTTGTAAGTATCATGTAAAACTCATAGACATGTTTGTTGCTGGTCTGCTCTGAATTGATATCCCAATTCTGAGATTGGATTTGTTATCCTAAAACTCTATTGTGTTACCTGGAGCCTTCTCTGCCTAACAGGATTTTCTTATGCCTAGAACCCTGCATCTGCAGTTAACCACTTCCTCCTAGGAATAAAGGCCTGCACCTGAACTCCTGTCTGATGTCCAGGGTTTTGTCAGTAGGCATGCCTGATGGTCAGTCCTCTCCTTCAGGCCCAAGATCTGTATGTCCAGTTCCATAAATATCTTCTGTACCTCAAACTTTCAAGAACCAAGCTCCTGAACTTCCCAAAACTAACCCAGGGATCCTCCAGAGGTCTATCTACCCTCCCACCACAGCCTAAAACCTGGGGAACCCTGCCATTGTTTCCTTCTTCATTCTGCCCATATGCAATCGCCATGGCCTTAGTAACTTGTTAAAAAATCTGTGGTAGTAACAATAAATGTTGGTGAGGATGGGGAGGGAGATACATTCATACATTGCTGGTGGGACTGCAAACTGGTGCAACCACTCTGGAAAGCAATATGGAGATTCCTCAAAAAACTAAGAATGGAACCACTTTTGACCCAATTATCCCACTCCTTGGCATATACCCAAAGGAATTAAAATTAGTATACTACAGTGATGCAGCCACATCAATGTTTATAGCAGCTCAATTCACAATAGCTAAGCTATGGAACCAACCTAGCTGCCCTTCAACAGATGAATGGATAAAGAAAATGTGATATACATACACAATGGAATATTACTCAGCCATAAAAAAGAATGACTTTATGACCTTTGCTGATAAATGGATGGATCTAGAAACTATCATGCCAAGTGAGATAAGCCAGTCCCCAAAAACCAAAGGTCAAATGTTTTCTCTGATATGTGGATGCTGATACACAAGAAGGGCGCAGGGTGGAGAATAGAAGTTCAGTGGACAAGACAAAGGGGAATGAAGGGAAGGGAGGGTGGACAGAAATAGGAAAGACAGCAGAATGAATCTGACCTAACTTTCCTATGTACATATATGAATACACCACAGGAAATCTCACCATCATGTACAACCATAAGACCAGGATCTTAATTAGAATAAGGGATATGCCATGTTTGTATTAAAATGCCAAAATGTACTCTACTATCATGTATAACTAAGAAAAATTTTTAAAAATTTGTGGTAAAAACTATGTAACATGAAATTTATATTAAGCAAATATTTTTCTGTGACTTTTGTCAAACCATCCACTTTTCCACTTATCAGTAGTAACCCTACAAGTCCAAAACACAGCATCTCTTGCCTAGACTATTACAGCTTCCCTGAATTCTCATAACCACTCTTTTCTCCTTCTAATCCGTAATCCAAACATCAAAATAATTCCTTTTTCAAAATATACACAACACACACACACACAGAGTCATTAATGTAGCTTTGAAAAGACCTGCATATTAGCCTCTTCCCCATTTTACCCACCACCCTGACCCTTTGTTCATCCAGCTAAGTCTTCATTCTGGTCTTCAGAGGCCCTGGGCTTCTTTTTGCCTCTGGGTCTTCTCATATACCCTTCCATTGACCTTGCAAGGTCCTCACTCTCCAATTTCCTAGATAAACTTCACATTTTTCAGAGCTTTGTTCAACATCACTACCTCCCAGAAGCCTTTCATGTGCCCTCCAGACCAGGGCAGTCCCCATCACTGTGTGTCATGGATAGGTCCAACCAACCCAGGAAGGACCTTACAAAGAAAAGAAACTCTAACACATGCCACAACACAGATGAACTTTGAAAACATGCAAAGTGAAAGAAGCCAGTGGCAAAGGACAAATAATGCATGATTCCACCAACACGAAATATCTAGAATAGGAAAATTCATAGAAACAGACAATAAATTAGAAGTGATCAAGGGCTGAGGGAGAGAATGAGGAGTTATTAATTTAAAATGATAGGGAATTTCTGTAGGGAATGATGAAAACATTTCAGAAATAGTGACCCTGATCACACAATACTGTGAAAATAATTAATGCCACACAATTGTACACTTCAAATGGCAAATTTTATGTTACATACATATTTTACCATAATTAAAGAGAGAGAGGGGTGGTAGCATGAAAAGTACAGACAGAAGTAGTTTCCTGATGCTGCCTATTTTTAAATGTTAAAGATCTAATTAGAGATGAATTTGGTTCCTGGCTGCAGCCTGCAGCTTCCTTATCTTACAGGAAATCAGAAATCTTACAGGAATATCAGAAAGGAAACCAGTGCTATCCTCACGCAAGCGTTGCTTTCTTTTGGAGGAGGAGCATTAGTGGCAAAAGAATGTGCTTCAACTTTGACTTTCTTGTAAATGTTCTTTTTATTAGGCAGTAATCCATTAAATCGGATTTAATTAAAGTTGATTTGATTGATGAACTAAGGCTTCACAGCCTCTCCTAAGATAACATACGTTTGTGTCATTGATCCAAAAAACCCTCAGATTTTGGCAACCGTGTGGCAAAATGATTTATTTCCTCAATAAAACTAGGCAATACCATTGATCTAAAGAAACATCACTTCAGTCATTTCTACGTGGTAGAGGTTCTTAACTGTTATTAAATCAGCTGTTCACGGGCTAACACATCACAAATTTGAAACTCCATACACAAATCACATGGCTGAACTTGAAAAACCAAACCTGTTTTTATTACACAGTGGAAACTAGAAGTGGGATTTCATTCTGAGAGGTTATCACATGGAAAGAAAAAAAAATGCAAAACATCCCTCCTTTTAAAAATAATAAATGGCATAAATCATGTAGACAGCTGACCATTACACTGTGACATTTCTATGAGTTTTGCACTAATAAGAAGCTGAATTAGATTAATAACTGTGCTTTCTCCTAAGCATTTAATTAACTTAGCTCTTCAGATTTTTAGCAAAATGCTTTGCAAATATTAAGTACCCGATTCTTATCACCAAAAAACATTTCCTTTCCACCTATTTGCACTTGAGGCTTTGCTAAGCACTTCCTAAGCAATTCAAACTGATGGATTATATAATCTAAAAATGCATTTTTCCTATTAAAAAGACAACCTGGAACTTGTTTATTTAAGTGCCAAGCAGCACTGAGTTTTTTTGGAAGTTGGATTATTACCGGTTATAAAACTGTGAGGAGGTCTTATTTCATGCAAAAGATGCACCTCACCAGATATTGTATAATTTGAACTTGCATAATTCAAGAATGATTTTCTCAAGGGAATAAATACAAAATAAGCCAGATGCATTCTCAGATCACATTTTCAAGTTGTAACACGTTTTTGCTTTAAAGCTGCTTTTTCTTTTCCCAGCATTACATCTAATATTTTGCAGAGTGCTGTCTGCCATATTAATAGCACTGGGTTGCACTGGGGTGTTTTCCCTTCATCTTGCCACATACAACTTCCCTTCAAGAGCTAGGGATCCAGCCAGGCGTGGTGGTGCACACCTGTAATCCCAGCAGCTAGGGAGGCTGAGACAGGAGAATTCAAGCTCCAGGAAATGGTCCTAAGTCAGGGGCAATCCTGGTAGTCTTAGTATTTAACACTGGGTAAGCACAAGATCTATGTCTATCTGCTGATATAAAATGTGATGTTGGCTTGGAGTCAAGGTGGGGAAGGACAGCTGAGAAAAGTCACTCCTTAGAAAGACAATGAGAGGATGGAAGGGAATGGTCGATCTTTCTTTCACCAGATATGGTCATGACTATATATGATGCTTGGAACTACCATGACCCCTCTTGATGCCAACCTAAGGACAAGACCAACACTCACAAGAAGCAGAGGAAAAATCATTCCAGAGATGTGGAGCCTGAAGCCCACTTGATCTCTAGACTCCTCACATTATGAGATAGCTGGTTCATTATTAAGCCAGTTTAAGTTTTCTGTTCCTTCAGCCTCCAGATCTAGGTCTTTCTGAGTTTGTGCCTTCATATTCCTTGGGAATAAGTGTATGTCCTCTTAGTTTCCTGGAGACGAGCTGCATAGACAGAAAGCTTGGAGTATAGACCCACCCCCAGACCTCAGCAATATACTACAGCATATCACCTCTTTGAAACAAAATAAGCAAGTAGCATATTTAAACACATATTGGGATAAGAGTATATGAAAAAAGAAAAATTCTGAACTAAAGTACACATATGAGGGAAGAAACAGAAGACTTAACCAAATGCAAAATTAAATTTATCTAGAACAAATATTGTAAATTCAGAGAATCCAGCAGGAAAGAGATCTAATAAGGCAAATCCACTTTCTATTCTCCAGTCCATTTTCTTAAAAATTGATTTTTAAAGTTTACTTATTTATTTATTTATACTAGGGATTGAGTACAGTGGGACACCACACTGAGCTACATCCTCAGCCCTTTTTATTTTGAGACAAGGCCTCACAGGGCCTCAAACTTGTGATCGTCCTGCCTCAGCCTCCCGAATAGCTAGGATTACAGGCCTGCGCCACTGTAATTTTCAAAAGCAGATATTCCAACTCACTGAACTGCCCAACTTTGATCTTGATCTTTGTCCTTGGCCTCAGAAAATTCCTTGACTCTTCCTCTATGACATGGCAAGAGTAGTCTTTAAGATGTTGAGTTGGGGTAGAAACAATGAATAGGGGCAACTTTCAAGAAGTTTAGGTATAAACAATAGAAGAGGTGTTGGAGGATACGTGGGGTTAAAGAGGAGTTTGCTGAAGTGGAAAATAATAAAATAAGGTTGAATCCTCACAGAAATGATCCATTAAGAGGGAAGCAAAGATATTTCTGTAGGACCTGCAACCGAATTGTCACTCACAACAGAGAAATAGCATAATGATGGATTTCCAGCCGCCCCCTCTCTGTGTCTTTATCTCCTGAGAAAGGGCAGAAGGGAAGCTACTTCCCCATGCCTTCCTCACAGCTAATCAGGCAACTAATCAGTCCTTCACAATTGAAGGCTCCAGCCTACCTTGTGATCGCCAGTTTTAGCATCCTTTCTCTTTCACATGGCCCTGAGAAATTGCTTCTGAAGTTCAAATCAAAGCTTCTTTCATCTCTCCTTGCCCTTTTTTTAAGGCACTAAATATAGGCACTTGACATGAAGTCATTTGTCCAAGCTCTGAGACTCCGGAGCTCATGAACAGTACTCATTTCCTTTATCTCCAGGCCATTAAGAAGTACCAGTGGGAGTAAATGAAGGGAAATACAAAGAGATCTGTAGGGCTGAGAGTGGTACTCTTAGGCTGGGTGCTGACACTCTTACCCCTCCAGAGAGGGACCAAGGCATATTAGGTACATGGAGATTTATTTCCTATATGCATGGCCTGAAGAAATATCAAGTCCTGGTGGCATCAGAATGTAACCAAAAGCTCAGTCCCTGTCCCCAATGCTAATCAAAGCCAATTTAATAATCAGGACACGGTTTTGAGAAAAAGGAAAAAGAAGGTTTATTGCTTTGCTAGCAAAGGAGAAACACAGGGGACTCCTGTCCCAAAGGCTGTGACTCTGAGAAATAAAGATTTGTGGTGGAGAAATCATTTGTGTTTCAGTCCTGGCTCTGTTGCTACTGCTCAACAGAGGGGATGAGGGGATTAGGTCCCTCCCTCTGAGCCCAAGCTTCAGAGTCTGCAAATGATGCTCATCTCCACCTGCCTGCCCTTGGGTGGCTGCAAATAACAAATGAACTGTTACAGTCCTTCCCAACAGAGTGAAGCATCCCATCGAGGCATTTTAGGTCTTTTTGTGATTGGAGGTGAGGAGAACATATTATTCTTTCTTAAATAGAAGAGCAGAGTTGGAGTTAGCACTGCAATGGAAAATATACCAGTTTATTTTAAAATAAACTAATATCAAATTTTTTTAAAATCCAAAACAATACACAAAAAGAGCATACAACCCATTATTACACAACTAGAAAATAACTTTTCTAAAACTAAAATTATGTGGGTGCCCTCCCTCTTTTTATTGTATCTTTTTCAATTATTAATGTCACTTTTTAAAAAAGAATAGGGATTGAACCCTGGGTACATTACCACTGAGCTGTATCCCAGTCCTTTTTTTTAAATGTTTTCCAAATTTTGAGATAGCTTGCACTAAGTAGCCCAGGCTGCCCTGAAACTCGGCCTCCCAAGCAGCTAGGATTCACATGTGTACCACTGCCTAACCCACATGTATCATTTTTAGGCTACTTAAAAAAAAATGTGCAGGGGCTGGAGTTGTGGCTCAGTGATAGAGCACTTGCCTGGCATGTGTGAGGCCCTGGATTCAATCCTTAGCATCGCATATAAATAAAATAGATAGATAGATAGATAGATAGATAGATAGATAGATAGATAGATAGATAGACGACAGACAATTGACAACTAAAAAAAAATTTTTTTTTTGGTACTGGAGATTGAACTCAGGTGCACTCAACCACTGACCCACATCCTCAGCCCTATTTTGTGTTTTATGTAGAGACAGAGTCTCATTGAGTTGTTTAGCACCTCACAGTTGCTGAGGCTGGCTATGAACTCGTGATTCTCCTGTCTCAGCCTCCCTAAGTGCTGGGATTAGAGGCTTGCACTTAAAAAATATTTTTTATGCCCAGCTTAAAAAATATTTTTTAAAAAAATGTGCATGCCTCTAATCCCAGAGACTTGGGAGACTTGAGTTGAGACAACCACAAGTTCAAGGTCAGTCTTAGCAACTTAGTGACACCCTGCCTCAAAATAAAAAGTTTAAAGAAAAAAAAAAAGCTAGAGATGAAGCTCAGTGGTAGAACACCCCTAGATTCAATGTCTCAAAAAAAAAAGAAAGAAAAAATGTATTCCAGAGAATTTTTACATATTGTATCATTCCCCCAAAGCAACTGTAATGGCTGCTTATTTGGATGGTGTCCTGCTCTGCTAAAAATTCAAACTGTTTCAGACTATCAACATTGTAAACATTCTCCAAGTATAGAGAACATTCAGAAGTTTTCAATTAGCCAAAAATCACAGTTTTGACTTTAAAATTCTAAATTTAAATAGTTGGCTATATATTGGTTAACACTCTATTACTATACTCTTGAATCACCTACAATTTTCAGGCCCAAAAGATTCCAAAGAACAAATGACATCCCTGTCCTTATGAGATTCACATTCTAAACACAAGACAGCAAGGAGGGCAAAGAGATGAAAAGAAACATGGAACAAATGCATAAGGAAGAATCAGGTGATGAGAAGAGTTCTGGGAAGAAATAAGAAGTCACTTGATGCCAGTCACTGAAGTGCTGTGTAAGCAAATTTGTGCTGGGCACAAATTCGTGGGAGGGAAATAATACAGATGCAGAGGGCATCAGGTGCAAGGGCCTAAACAAAGGTGCTTACTTAGGTTGAGGGGACAAGAAGAAGGCCAGGATGGCAAGAGCAGTGTACTTGGTGAGAGAGCGGCCATGGTTGATATCAGCATGGAGATGGGTGTAAACAGCAGGTAGATTATTATGAGTTGTTATAAGGAGTTTGAGTGCTACTCTGAATAATAATGGACACTTGGAAAGATTTTGAGCAGTTTACAGACATTATCAGACTTAAAATTTTTGAAATAACACTCTGGCTTCTGTGTTGAGAATAGATCATGATGAGAGAGGGTCAGAAGTAGGGATGTCAATTAGGAGATTCTTACAACAAATCAGAGAGCAGAGAGCATGGTGACCTGGACCAGGGTGGCAGTGGTGGAGACAATGGGTTACGATCAAGTTCTGGATTTATTTGAAGTCCATTCCAATGGGATTTACTGATGGTTATACATGAGTAGGAAAGGAAGAGGGGAATGAAGATTTTTGTCTGACAACTAGAAGAATCAATTGGATTTTTGAAAATTGGCATGAATCGGTTAAAGAGGGGTTGAGTGGGTGAGAAGCAGGAGTCCAGTTTTCAACACATTAGTTTTGAAATAGCTATTAGATTTCTGTCTCAGCCAGCTATCACTGAGTCATGGCTACCTTAAAATTCAATAATTTGTAGGACATAAAAACACAATCCATACAAGAAAAAAACTAAAAGCTGTTCAGAAGTCCAAAAGGGCAAGTCACAAAATAGGAGAAAAAAAACTCACAACACATACACCAAAGAATTTGTCTTTAGAGTCTATAAAGAATTTTTTTAAGACGAACACAATATTTTTATTTTATTTATCTTTCTGTGGTGCTGAGGATCGAACCTAGTGCCTCATGTGAAGCAAGCACTCTACCACTGAGCCACAATCCCAGCCCAGAGTATATAACGAATTCTTACAACTCAAAGAGTATGAAGACAAATCACAATTAAATGGGATAAAAGAGTTGGACAGCCACAAAAAGAAGATAAACAAATGGCCAATAAGCAAATGAAAAGATACTCAACATCAATAGTCATCAGGGAAATGAAATTAAAACCACAGGCAATACCCTTCCTACCCATTAGAATGGTTACTATGGAAAAAAGACTGCTAGTGCCAAGGGGTTGAGATCAGCAATGTGCACACTGTTCAGACTCATGGACCTGGACCCTTTAAATGTGTGCAATTTATACACCACAAATTAAGTCTAATATTCATTGTTTAAAAACTCAAAGGCTTAAAACCACAATTATTTATTATAGCTTGTGAGGAACAGCTATCTCAATTCATCGGTGGGGTTCCCTCCTGTGCCTGGGAAGAGGTTAGGATCTGTTTTAACCTGACTTAGCTGAGGCCTATTAGTGAGAAGCTCATTTCTTTTTGACATCAGAAGGCTCACCTGACCTCGTATTTCTCATGGCAGTAGTAGAAACAAGGAGACAGTAGGTGGAGAGGCACAAACACTATTAAGGATTAGGTCTGCCACTTGCCCACTGATAGCACCTGGACACACTGCCGCAATGGTACCACAGCATTTGAGAAAACAGCAGAAGAGGGAAAGCCACTCACCTTCCTCTCACCTTTCTCTCAAGATAGGTCACAAAATCTAAGACCACTTTCTGACCACCTCCTGCCCTTCTCTTTTGAAGCAGATCAAAAGCTTGGTGGTTCCCTCTTTATATGCACCCCCCCCCCAAAAATATCCTTACCTCTGAAGACACAGGGACACAGAGAAGAATCTCAACACAGAACCTAAGTTTCCCCCAGTTGATCACTATTAAGTTACACCTTTTTGTCTTTCAATCCAGATGAATCACCCAGAGAATGAATGTTGACAAAGATGAGAAGAGAGTCGAGGCTGGGAATTTAAAGAACCAAATGCGGATACAGAAATAGGGTGCTGGCAGAGTAGGTGAAGAGTCAGGAGAGAAGAACATTCTAGAAGACAACCCAAGGAACTGTTTTAAAAGGAGGAATGGTCAGCTATAAAATAAACAGAACTGTAATTGCCTTGATCTTCTTGTATAGTCATTTCATTGTTGGGTACAACTAGGATGCAGTTAGAATCTGAGAATCTCAGACAGAAAACCATGCCTGCTGCGCATGCCCAGCCTACCTACAGGCACATAAATGAACCAGCTAAAATTAGCTGAGCTCACACGGAACTAGAGCTTTTGCTACATTCATTCTTTTATAGATGCCAGGGTCATTTTCAACATTAGCAAGATCTATAGCCTAATTATTTATGTAATGAGTATTTATTGGAGGCCTACTTTTGTCATAGACTATTCTAAGCAATGAGGCTATAATAGAAAATAAGTAGGTTTCCAGCTGTCATAGAATTTACATTTCAGCAGAAGAAACAAAAAATATAAATGAGTATACATATAAATGGCTATGTGATTTCTTACAGTGGTGAATATTGTAATGATGATACAGCACAGTGACAGCTAGAGGGTGACTTTGGGGAAATATTTTGATTGTAGGGTCAGGAAGGTTTCTCTGAGGAGGTGATAGTTGGCTCAGATCTAAATTACTCAAACTAGTCAAATCCTTAGCAAGCTTCATTATAGCTTTTTGACCGTCCACCGCATCATCCCCCGCCTTCCTCATCTCCTCAAAATAGCCTTCTGGGAGCTGTAAGTAAAATGGAAACACAGGGACACCCAGAGGGATCTACCAGATGGCTGCCAGATCATGGGACCTCAAATCTAGCCTCTTCTGGCCAAGAAGAGCCCTTGTATAGAACTGAACCTCGTTAAAGCTATTTAAAAAAACAAAACAACAAGAGCTCCTTTGATTCAGAAACTCTGCTTCTGTATAACAGGAAGGGAAGAAACTAAACTCTGCAGAAGGGAAAATCATCAGGGCTCCAGAGCCCCTCAAGTGGTCATGACCTCCCCACTTTCTATAAAACAAAATGAGGTTCCCAGGGAAACACATACTGCATCTTCCTGAGACCCATCAGCAAGCTCAGGCGGTAGGAATTGCTATCGGAAAGAAGACACTAGCTCAGAGGGACGAAGGAACTTACCCAAGGTCACTCAGTTAATAAGTGACAAACTCAGAACACAAACCAAGGCTGTTTCCAAGCCCCTGTTTTTTCAACTAAATGATTCTGCCAGGCTGCCACAGTGGACATTGGGAAACTATAAGCCATTAGAAGATACAGGGCAGAACTGCCTCATGTAAAGTTCTTCTAAGGGGAACAGAAAAGAGGGAGAGTGCGATCAATAATGCCATGCTGTATGTTTAGTGATGGGCAGCAAGAACAGCCACAACAATTTACAGAAAAGGAAAGGTATGTGTATTCCCTGCGGCTGGAAAGATGTTAGACATTAATAGCAAGAAAATTCTTAGGAAGCTGACAAGAGGTAAAGGAAATGTCCTTGCTTCCTCCCCTGCAGAAACCTTGTTGGAGGAAATAGGGTGAGAACACAGGATTGAAAAGTGAAGGAGATTTGGGATGGGGGAAAAATATCATGGAGAGGAGAATATGAGAAAGTTAAAAAGAAAGCAAATGGAAGACTTTCCGGGTAAACAGGCAAAAAAGCTTTGTTATTGCAAGGAAAGCAGAGTGGTTCATTAACAAGGGGGATAAAAATGGCCTGCAGATAATATTTATCATTCTTCCCGGTTTTCCTGTGGCTTTATTTGTGCCCATCTGTCAGCTCAATCTTTTCCAAGTGTCTGCTGCCTCATATACAGGCCATTAATTTATTGAAATATTACTGGAATTAGATGGCTTCTGGCTTTCCTATTGTATTGTTTCTAACTTTTTAAAAAACTTGTATTTATTTGTTTGCCTCTTGGTGTTTAAATTTGGCAAGTCTGAGCTGGATGTCTGAGCTGGAAATATAGTCTTCCCAGTCCATAACAAAAAGAAAACAGAGGAATCGTTTCCACTGAGAAGCACAGCCATCTACATTTGCAAACCACTTTTGCCAAATGTATTTGTACATGGATCCCTCTTCCCCTGGAGTGAGAAATCTAAACCTAAAACATTCTGACAAGAACAAAGAAAACAATTGCAATGCTGTATTTATTTGCCTTAGCAAAGAACAGACCTAAATGGATCGTTCTTATTATGAACATATCCGGGTTAGATTTAAAAAACAACCCAAAAGAATCTGCTAAGAAATAAGTAGGTGATGAATTCCAGTCAAACTGATCTTTATTTTGAAAACAGGGATAAAGAGCCCTCCTGTCAAGTCAGTTACTGGCTGATAGGAGTCTGCTTTTAGCCAGTGACCACCAAAGAAGATAATTCTGACATTTTTAATGTCACACAGTGTTTTTAATCAGCAATTGCATGCAGAAGCAATTCAGCAAAGGCCTGAAGCCTGATTTGCTGGCTTCAGCTTCCCAAGACACCCCCTGCCTCCCCAAAGAACAGACAGGCCACCCAAATCCGCCACTTGTCAAACCAGCTCCCGCCTCAGGAGGGATTTGTGAAGCTTCACTTCAAGGACTACCACCCAGACTGGTTGGCTGAAAATGTGAGTTGCCTATTATTTCTCCTTCATTTCCCAGGATATCTGGGTGAGAGAGTTCCGTACCGCCTGATGGGCACAAATCCCAGCCTTCTGACATTTCCTTCTCACCCTGAGCAACTTTTTAACCAGAGAATCCCAGCTGATCCTCGCCCTCCCAGTTCACTTGCTGGCAGTCTGGTGTGCAAGACAGATGGGGAGAGATGGGAAAAGGGAGAACCAAGCTGCTTTGGGAGGCTTGGTTTGCCTTAAAACAAAAACTGGAGGGAGAGGGGAAAAAGGTTTTAAAAGCTAAAGGATAGGATAGAAGATTAAACAATTAGTTGGCACAAAATAAATTAGAATACAAGTGATGAAAAGTAGTAGAATCACCTGCACCTCAGATAAAGCACTAATCTCCAGAATATATAAAGAATTCAAAAAACATAACTGCAAAAAAACAAATAACCCGATCAATAAATGGGCTAAGGAACTCAACAGATACTTCATGGAAGAAAAAATACAATCGATCAACAAATATGTGAAAAAGTGTTGAACATCTGTAGCAATTAGAGAAATGCAAATTAAAACTACACTGAGATTCCATCTCACTCCAGTCAGAATGGAAATCATCAAGAATACAAGTAACAATAAATGTTGGCAAGGATGTGAGGAAAAGAGTACATTCATACATTGTTTATGGTACTGCAAATTGGTGCAACCACTATGGAAAGCAGTATGGAGACTTCTCAGAAAACTTGGAATGGAACCACCATTTGACCCAGCTATCACACTCCTTGGTTTATACTCAAAGGACTTAAAATCAGCATACATGGCCACATCAATGTTTATAGCAGCTCAATTCACAATAGCTAAGCTATGGAACCAACCTAAGTGCCCTTCAACAGATGAATAGATAAAGAAAAATATGGTGCATATACACAATGGAATATTACTCAGCCATAAAGAAGAATGAAATTATGGCATTTGCTGGTAAATGAATGGAACTGGAGACTATCATGCTAAGTGAAATAAGCCAATCCTCCCCAAAAAAACAAAGACCAAATGTTCTCTCTGGTATACGGATGCTAACATACAAAAAAGCAGATGGGGGGATGGGTAAGAATAGAAGTTCATTGAATTAGACAAAGGGGAATGAAGGGAAGGGAGGGGAGATGGGATTAGGAAAGACAGTAAGTAGAATGAATAGGACATTATTTTCATATGTTAATATATGAATACGCAACCAGTGTAATTCTACATTATGTACAACCACGAGAATCAGAAGTTATACTCCATGTTTGTATAATGTGTCAAAATACACTCTATTGTCAAAATAATAATACAAAATAAAAACAAAACAACAACAACAAAAGAAAAGTAGTGGAATGGGCTAGCAATGGGAGGAGACTAGTCTTTACTTCCTGTCCTGGTCAGCATCTGTCCCACCCTCTTGGTGCAACCGTGGCCCTGATGGCAGAAGGCCCATCTCTTGGATCCCCTCCATTTGCTCCCGCAGCTGACTTTCCCCACTTCAACATCTACTCAACATCTACTCCTGGTGGCCACCCACTGTGATCCCATTTCCTGACAGAAGGGAACTTGGGCTCATCTATAAGGCAGAAATAACCTGAGGAGCCTGGGACTCTGTCGTTTTCCCTTCCCTGCAAGGTTACCTAGTGACTCTACTCTGGTATTCCCACAGAAATTTGGAAGATTCTTATGAGATTGTTAAATAGCCTTTTAAGGTTTATGCATGAAAAGTCTGTAACTAATGAAATCAGAGTTTTGAGATGAAACTCAATCCTCTGCTTCTGCTGGCAAGTGAGACCAGAGTTTCTCCACTTCTGCTGGAAGGTGGGGTCTGAATAAGGTTGTAGGCCTCTGCAGCCAAGAGGTATTGCAGCCCTTAATAGTGGGCTCTGCCATCCAGTTTTGCAGCAGACCCCAGTAGCTTACCATCAATTTCTTCTTCTTTCTGGGTTCTTGTCTAATGAATTCAAAGAAGGAAATCCACAGACCAGGATGAGTGAATGTAAGAGTAGGATTTATTGAAGAATAGAAACAGGAACAGAACTGTTGCAGTGTAAGAGGGGACCCAATAGCAGGTTTTTCCTACCAAGTGTGCTGGTCTGGGGGTTTATGTAGCATTTGGGTCACTGCTATTGGCCCAAACTTATGCTAATTAGGGTTTGGATAAGTACTAATGCTATTGGTCTGAATTTATGCTAATTAGGGTTTGAAAAAGTACTAACACTATTGGTCAAACCTTGAGTCCCAACTTCCATTCAGGTCTGTTCTACATCTATTTTTTTCTCCGCAAGTCACAAAGCAGGAGGTTGAGGACATTGGATAGTCTATGCTTGCAGATTCTGGACTGCAGTCCTGCACGGAGTGAGCTTCTACAGCAGGTATTTGCATGGTGCCTAGGCCTGGCTGCTTGCAGGGTGACAGGTTTACATGCTTTGACATGGTGGGCTTCATGCTGCCGGGGTCCATTATTTCCTTCTCATGCTCCAACCCACCCAGGCCACCACTCCAATGCTCCACTGCCACTTCTTGGCAGGGACCAGTAGGCAAGCTATGTGGCTTGGCAGCCAGAGAGCCATGTCACTAGAGG
Organism: Geosciurus inauris; assembly: GCA_004024805.1. Taxonomy (NCBI): domain Eukaryota; kingdom Metazoa; phylum Chordata; class Mammalia; order Rodentia; family Sciuridae; genus Geosciurus; species Geosciurus inauris. The sequence goes on from PVHX01004407.1 coordinate 60,807, forward strand.
TAGACCCTTCCACACGGTAGAACAATTTAACCCAAGGAGCCCTTTAAGGGATATAAGGAGCATGCAGAGAGCAGAGCATACCACCCTGAGAGATGCTCCTCTGGCATAGGAATTATTTTGAAAAACTGCATATAGAGGAGAATCTCTGAAAACAAAAACAAACAAACAAAAAATTCCCTTTTGTAAGGGGAATTTACATCTGTAAAGGAAATCTGCATTTGCAGGGTTGTCTCTATCCTCACCAGGAAGAGAAGGATGACTAAATCAGCAGAGACTCCTTTCACAAGAAGACACCAAGAAATCTGCATAACAAACCGCATCCTTGTTTAAGAGCTTTCCCTAGACACCTTCCTAAAACCAGCCTTGCCCACAGCTTGCCATTCAGTTGAAGATGTGTTTCCACTCAAAGCCATCTCTTGGGATTTATTCATTTCTCCCTCTGTATCTCCCACCTCTACATGAAGCAAACATGTTAATTTGTTATGTGGTCTTTTATTACAAGGGTTCCCAGCTAAGAACTCAGAAAGGATAGAGATAAATCCATTTTTCCTCACCTACACTTTCCTGGATGTGGACAGGCAGCAAAGACCTAAGAGAAAATATTCATATACCTCGACCACTTTGCTTCATGTTATTAGATGACCTAAAATTTATATGCAAAGGTGATAGCCTCAGCAGTCAGCTTTTCTTTTTTTTTTTTTTTTTTTTGGTCCTGGGGATTGAATTCAGGGGCACTCGACCACTGAGCCACATCCCCAGCCCTATTTTGTGTTTTATGTAGAGACAGAGTCTCACTGAGTTGCTTAGCACCTCGCCATTGCTGAGGCTGGCTATGAACTTGCAATTCTCCTGTCTCAGCCTCCCTACGTGCTGGGATTACAGGCTTGCAGCAGTCAGCTTTCTGCAGCTTTAGTCAATCTCTGCTTCCTTTTCCTCTGAGGTTTTGATAAAGGGCAGCACTTCAGCCTGAAGATGTAACATGAGCTCATGATCTATCCCAACAAGAGTCATTGCACTTTCAGAGCACGCCAGTGAGAGTGAAGACTTGTATTTCCAAACAAACCATGTTTGCTTGGAAAAGCTCTATTTTCTCACCTAAAAACAGTGAAAAGAAGCTGGATGCGGTGGTACACACCTGTAATCCCAGCTTTGGGAGGCTGAGACGGGAGAATCACAATTCAAAGCCAGCCTCAGCAACAGCGAGGCGCTAAGCAACTCAGTGAGACCCTGTCTCTACATAAAACACAAAATAGGGCTGGGGATGTGGCTCAGTGGTCCAGTACCCCTGAGTTCAATCCTCAGTACCAAAAAACAAAAAGAAAGAAAAAAATCCTGAATGTAGAAGGGACTATTTTTCAGTCTGCACCACCCATGTTACTTTGCTACGCATCACTCAAGTTTGACCAATGCAAGCACTTTCCAGTTTTATAGAAAGCACACTGGTTTTTTGGTTTTTTGGTTTTGGGGCAGTACTGGAGTTTGAACATAGGGCCTTGCACATATAAGGCAAGTGGTCTACCAGTAAACTATATTCCCAGCCATTTTTATTTTATTTTGAGACAGGGTCTTGTTAAGTTGCCTGACCTTGAACTTGGGATTGTCTTGCCTCAGCCTCCCAAGTAGATGCGATTTGGGTGTGCACCCCCACCCCAAGTTTGGTTATAACTTTAATGGGGAAAAAGACTCTAGAGGAGATGCAGAAACCACCAATCACTGATCTGGCCATTCCATTACTCCAAGACAAGGCCATATTTAAAACTTGCTCCATAATTTAATAACACAAAGTATTTATAGTACCCCATACTCTCAAAGGACAAAATTGCAATTTAGTTTATAAATCTTTATTGACCTTATTTTTAATTCTAAAATTAGCTAACACTTCATCCTATAAAATAGAATAAGTGTTCCAATGGGCTGAGCAGAAGAGTTTGGTTTTATGGACAAAAAAATGCCTGGGGAAAAAAGGCAGACTGGTAATTTCAAAGTTACTTTCCATGTAAAGCAGGGACAAGGAGTCAGAACAATAGAAAAAAACTCAGTCATTAACATTAACATTTTTGTATAAGGTTAATGTTAAGGGAAATTTATTATCATGCCAATTAGAACTGGCCTATTTGGGAAATTCGGCTGTATAATCTCTCTAATCCCAGTTTCTCAGGAGGTGAGATCAACAGCTTAGTTTCCACTTGGTGACATGCAACTTTGCAGTGACCTCATTTGATTTTTAGCCTAGTCTGTTGGGGTCTAGTACAGGAACTTAGTTCAAAACACCGGCCTCCTGTGATTTTTATTTAACAGTCAATACTCACTAAAATATTAGATGTGGGGCTGGGATTATGGTGCAGTGGTAGCGTGCTCGCCTAGCACACATAAGGCACTGGGTTCGATCCTCAGCACCACATAAAAATAAAATAAAGATATTCTGTCACCTACAACTAAAAAATAAACATTTAAAAAAATAAATAAATAAAATAAAATAAAATATTAGATGTTTACCTGGTTAAAAACTAGTCCTCTGTCTCCCAGTATCTAAGTCTTTTTTCTGACTATAGTGGTTGTTTATGGCTAATGGAGTAAGCAGAGTAAGTTTTCCTTAAGTCTAGTTTAAATAAAGCAAAATGTAAATGAGCTATGTCCTTGGATTTTATGCCATGTTGATTAAATAAATATATACAAACCTTCAGGAATACAGTAAAAACTAAGAATGACTACACATTGCCCCCCCCACCAAAGACTCATGATTGTCCTTGACAATATCCCCAAAAGATTAAGAGCATGTGTCAAATCCCAAGATCCAGCCATCTTCAATAATTCAGTTCCGTAAACTTTTATCAATCATTTGCTGTGTACAGGTTACTTGACTTGTCATTTCTGGGGGCATAAAGATGAATAAGCATGGTACCTACCCCAGAAGAACTTATTCATTTCTCATCCATTAAGGTATTGACATGTGGGAGAGAGCTGGCCTGGGCATCTCCTCAGTACATAATGTGCAACAGTATCAGGTTTTTCAATCATGTGGTTTTGGCCATAGTTCCACATTCTTGTAACAGTTCCACATTCCTGTGAATAGCCTCAGGGTGCTAGTAGAATAGTCACACCCTGTGCACCCTGTAGCGCTTGCGGGATATAGGGTATCTTAGCATATATAAAGAGGGATGTGAGCTCAATAAAAGGGTCTCTCTTGCCTTGTTCTGTGTGTGTGTGAGAGTGATTTTCATCTGAGGCTCCCTCGCCAACTCGGTTTCACTTTGGTCCGGCGCAGGCGCTGGCATCTGGAGGTTCCACCAAGATCAGAAGAAGGGAAGGAACACCGATGGACACCACAGGACTGGCCAGTAGGGGGTGAAATGTTAATAGTGCAGATAAAGATGGGCACTACCCACAGTAGGGAATTGTTGGAAAATCCGATCGAAACTCTGTTGAGGAAACAGGGTACGGGGCCAGAAAGGAGTACCCAGTCCCTTAAAGAAGTTGAAA
>PVHX01004407.1:64386-126403 GCA_004024805.1 Geosciurus inauris
GGTGGCTCACGCTTGTAATCCCAGCACTTAGGGAGGCTGAGACAGGAGAATCGCGAGTTCAAAGCCAGCCTCAGCAAAGGGGAGGCGCTAAGCAACTCAGTGAGACCCTGTCTCTACATAAAACACAAAATAGGGCTGGGGATGTGGCTCAGGGGTCGAGTGCCCCTGAGTTCAATCCCCGGTACCAAAAAAAAAAAAAGAAGAAGAAGTTGAAATGGATAGCAAGGAAGGGAAAGAAAGAGAGGATGAGGAGGAAGATGAGGAATTGCAATTGGAACAGGATATCCAGACATTGCAAGAGAGATTACAGGAGTGGGAATTAAAAGAACAATGTAAGCAGAAACCAAAGCATTATTCAGTGGGAAGACCACCTCCCTTTAATCCAGGACATGAGTCTAGGAGGCCTGCCAGTCCTTCAGCGCCTCCAGAGCCTCAGTTGGGAGGTGTGATGTTCCCAGTATAGAAGTGCAAAACCAACAAGGACAGACAGTCAGGCAACATCAGCTGTTGGATTTCAAGGATGTAAAAGGTTTGAAGGATGCTGTGGTACAATATGGCCCTCATGCGCCCTTCACTTTGCCATTTTTGAATCCTTTTCATCTTTGAATCTCACTCCGTCAGATTGGCAACCGTTAACCCGAGCAGTTTTATCCGGAGGTGACTATCTTATTTGGAAGGGCAAATATCACGAACAATGTAAAGTCATGGCAGCTCGGAATGCTCAAGCCAGCCAAGCCCAGCATAATTTGGATATGCTAGAAGGAAATGGCCCATATTCCACTATAAATGCACAAATACAGTATACTCCAGGCACCTATGCCCAGATAGCTACTGCAGCTACCAGGGCGTGGTGAGCCCTGCCTAATCTTGCAGCTGGGGAAAGTTTATCCAAGTGATACAGGGCCCTCCAAACCTTTTGCTGATTTTGCAGATAGATTAATACAATTGGCTGGGAGACTATTTGGAAATGTTACTGATGCCATGCCGGTAATTATGAGAATGCAAATAAACACTGTCAGCAAGCCCTCCATGCTCATAGAGACTAAAGTCTTAATGATTATATCAGACTATTCAGAGGTGACCTTGCCACCATTTCTATGGGTTCTTCCATACTTGCTTTGGTGCCATAAAGAACCCTTATTTGTTATTTATGCCTCAGCTCATTCAGCTGTAAAGGTCAAATATGTGAAGGCTCACTGTTTACAAGCCTTTGCTCTCATGGGAGTGCCCAAAGTTCTTAAGACGAGATTACGCATAAGAATCCCCAAGGTCAAGCAATCATTGAAGGTACTCATCTAACTATTAAAACCTATCTTTCCAAAACAAAGGAGGGGGAATTCCCTTCCCCATTGCTCATGTCCTCTATATCTTAAATTTTTTGAATGTTGATTCCAATGGACGCTCAGCGGCCCTGCGGCATTGGAATCCTTGCTGCCCTGATCTGGGCCTTGCCCGTTGGAAGGATCTACAAACTGGAGCACGGTGTGGCCCGGATCCCATTTTGACATGCACTAGAGACTCAGTTTGCATATTTCCCAAGAATGCTGAGTCCCCTATATGGGTTAATGATCACAATAACTCCACCCAGGGGTAGAGAGTAATTACTGATTCCTCACCACATGTTTTGCTTGGAAATGTTATCCTGTTAATGTGTCTAAGCCTTTTTTCCTAGTGCAACTTTACAGAACTCCACTGGATTTTGGGATTACAGCTGCAGCAGTCGCAGTGCAGGAGGTGGTGACAGGCAGCGCAAGCTCACACACTCCCCGCGTGGTGCGCTGCTACACCATGGAGCTTTCCCGTCGCTGGCCGTGTGAGTGCTGCTGCTGCTGCGTGGGAATCATGCTAGCTCAGTCTGCTGCAACGGCTGTGACGGTGGAGGCGTGGATGGAGACGTTAGCACGCCGTGCTGCTGATCCACTTCCGTCACAACAGGCCATCAACAATCATTTTCAAGGACTTTTCAATTGTTAGCCCAAATTGAGAAGACTCAGGTTGATTTAATGGATTCCGGTGCAGTGCTTTGCAAAAGTTTGGAACAATGTTACATCAGTGGGCTGGGTCAATAGCCTTGATTGTACTCCTGTTGGTTGCCATGGTACTGTTGCGATGGTGATCTTGCAAAATTGTAAGATCAATTCAAAATCAATCAGGCCATGATAGCTCTTTAAAAACGACCTCTCTGCCCAGATCTGGCTGGGCTTGGCGCAATCCTAGGAAAGCCAATGATGGGTAAGATGGGGGCGTGGTCACAAGCAACCTAAGACAGGAAGTATACCATATCATCAGAAGGTATGCTCTCCCATGACGGGTAAGCTGTGTTCTAGAGTTCCCATGACCTAAGACAGGCTCTAGGAAAAGAGAGGGGGAATTTTGGGAGAGAGCTGGCCTGGGCGTCTCCTCAGTACATAATGTGCAACAGTATCAGGTTTTTCAATCATGTGGTTTTGGCCATAGTTCCACATTCTTGTAACAGTTCCGCATTCCTGTGAATAGCCTCAGGGTGCTAGTAGAATAGTCACACCCTGTGCACCCTGTAGCGCTTGCGGGATATAGGGTATCTTAGCATATATAAAGAGGGATGTGAGCTCAATAAAAGGGTCTCCCTTGCCTTGTTCTGTGTGTGTGTGTGTGAGTGATTTTCATCTGAGGCTCCCTCGCCAACTCAGTTTCTCTTTGTGCTGGCACGGGCGCTGGCATTGACAACTTTTTAACACCCAATGTTATCTTCTGTTTCTATCAAGGTTGCACTAGTCAGAATGAAACAACAAGCTGCCCCTTGTGGAATGTGTTGAATCTTATAGCCAAAATGCTAAAGGAAAAATAGAGGAGGGAAATATTAAAAATATTTTCCTAGGATATTAATTTGTATTGATTGAACTCTCTTTTTCCAAGGCATAGTCCCCCCTACCCAATTTTTCAGATGAGTTCTCAAATATTTGCTCTCATTGTAATTTTGCTTCCATTTTTCTGCAAGACCCATGAAAGGAAGAGAACCAAGCTGCCTTCTTCTCAGCAAAATCCAAAACCAGTGAGATAAGGCAGCTAAAGAATGAGCTCCATCAAGTCTTATGCAATTTGAAGAGTTCCTGCTAAGCAGAACATGGAAACACAGACAAAATACTATGTCATGCCTGGAGACAATTCTAATGAACCCTAGGTGGAGCCAGTGTTTGAATTCAAATCAGCAGCATAATATAGTTAATAAGCAGGAGACAGATGGGTCAGGAGGGCACAAGCCAGAATGAGCCTGATATCTAGAGTCTTTTGCCCACCTTTAGCCCACTGTTCAGTCAAATGCACCATCATTTGAGAAAATGTTCTGTCCCAAGTCTACATGTGCTTGGAAATAAAGGATACCAGAACACGCCTCTCAAAGATGCCACGTTGGCCTAAGGTAAAGGCAACTAAGAATCAGCAGATGCAGGAAAAGATTTTTACCTCCCTCTAACTGCCTGAAACTAAAAATTTCCCTTTTTGTAAAGGGAATTTGCATTTATAAAGGAAATTTACATTTGTATGTGTCTCCCTCCCAGAAAGAGATCAACACCTGGAGACAACTTACCACCTGAAAGACTCTCATCTGCATAACAAAACAACCTGCATTTACCATTCTGCAACCTACGTTCTCTTCTTTCTCTCCCATAACTCGCCCTTCCTGCTCAGAAACCCCCAAACCCTTTTTCTTTTGTTTAACCTAAGGAGATATATAAACCTCAATCGCTTGGCTACCTCCTTAAACCACATTTTTTCCTTTGTGAGTTCCTGGGCATACATATGAAATTAAGTTTTGTTTTGTTTTTTTCTCTCATTCATCTATGTTTTACTAGTTTGACTCCTGAGCTCCAGTCACTGAACTTAAGATGGTAATGTTATGGCACACCGAAGGATCCATCTGCCCACCACAATGAAAGCCCATCACTCTAGAGGCAAGGCGGTGGTACAGAAAGTGCTCTATTACAATGAGCTAGGCGATCAAAAGATGACAGACTCTCACCCTAGAGAACCATCTTTTAGGAGCCTGGTTTAGGGGTGGTTTATATAGGAGACAGGAATAGCAGACTAATGGGCATCTTCTCAGAAGTAAAGGTTTGTGGCAAAAAGATACACATCTGATCCTAATCACTTAGTCACTAGAAGTTTTCAGTTCTAGAAAATCTCAAGAACACAGATCAGTATTTCTTCAGGCTTTTCTTTTTCTTTTTTTTTTTTTTTTTTTTTTTTTTTTTTTTTTTTTTTTTTTTTTGGTACTGGGGATTGAATTCAGAGGCACTCGACCACTAAACCACATCCCCAGCCCTATTTTGTATTTTATTTAGAGACCGGGTCTCACTGTTGCTTAGTGCCTCATTTTTGCTCTGGCTGGCTTTGAATTTGCAATCCTCCTGCCTCAGCCTCCTTGGCTGCTGGGATTACAGGTGTGCATCACTGTGCCCAACTTCTTCAGGCTATTCTTGACACAGATTAGTTTGCCCACATACAGTTCCTTACATATTACACATAGACAGGCAAGAGGTGGTAGTTTCCCTCAAGGCCTTCTTACTGATTATCAAATTCAAGGAAATGAAAGAAGACACTTTGCCTGATTATTGTGGAAGGGTCAGGTGAGGTTAAGGAGGGAGTTGGACACAAGATCTGGTCTTGAAACAGACCGAATTTGGGGGGACCTCTGAATTAAGAGCAACTTCCTCATGCTGAGAATGGACAAGGGCAACTCCTTTCCCTTCCCTGACCAGCACCAATGAAGCTGAGTGGAGACTGCCCCTCCTTAAGCCTGTGTCACACAGTCTAACTAAATCTATATACGAGCATCTTTCTCCTTTCAAAATTATGCTCACCTTCAGAGATTCAAAAGATGAAACTTTAGAAACAATAAGTTTCTTCTATCTTCCTTCAAAGCCAGCTTTAAGAAAAACCTATTTTTCTAACAATTTGAGTATTTCTGTAGTGATCATTGTAGCTCAGCTTCTTCCTCTGTGGGCTGGTATTGGAGTGTCTGGTAGTAGTCTCAACACTGCTTATAATAGGTATGGGAACCGAAAATAATGAAAAAGAAAAATAACCATGCTTTTACTTCCACCTCCCCCAACAAATGCCTTTTTGATGCTAATCACAGAAAGCAAGTAGCAGAAAGGAAGGAATGCAACACTACACTGAGAAGATAATCTCCAGCCAAAACACAGTGTAATGCCCAAGCTCACGAGACCACCAGAGACCACAAGGTGTCTGATTCCAATGCAATCACAAAAGGGGTCTTTATTACAAGCTCGAGCAGGGACCGCACACCTTCCCGATGCAGCAGGTAGGGAGGTGCAGCCCCGAGTCTAGGGGAATGGGGATTTTTATGGGTTTCAATTGCAAGCAGGGGAGTGCATGCCTTGGCGTTACAGGATTGGGTAAGGGAAAGAGCGTGCAGGGGGACAGCAGTCTTGTCATTCTAGGTGAGTGTGATCAGCGTGAGGTCAGTTGACCTTTAGGCTGATAGGTTTGGTTGAAGTGGGCCCGATATCTAGTTTCCTGATTGGTTGGCCCAAATTGTGAACCGACTTACTGGCACCTGAGCAGGATGCCATTAAGGGTGTTGCAACTTTTCAGGAACTGGGTGGGGGCTGCTGATTTGGGGACAAAGGTCAACAATCTCAAGATGGCGTTGGTCCTATCCTCTCAACAGGACCCTTGACCCAAGGGCTCAACTTCCTGACTATTTCATTGATTGATCAGTACGAGCCCCAAATTCCCAAGGGTCCAGGAGAACTGAGAGAGCCTGCCCGTTTTTCATTAGACCACTTCCCAAAACAGCCTATAAAAACCCAGTCCCTTTCTTACTTCGGGGGGCCGCTTTCCAGCAGGAAACTGGGTTCCTTCACCGCATCACCTCGTCCCCGCATCCCCTGCTCCTGTGTGAAAGCTCTGTTCCTGAATAAAGCACCAAGCTGATTTGTAAAGTTTGCTGCCATCCTGATCTCCTTTTGCGCTAACAACCTGTATATGAGGAAATAGGTTTTTTTCCTCCCCTTTAGAAGTTACATAAATCCTAGCAAGGTTGTTGATAGAACTTTCTGTGGATCCTATGACATTGAATAAGAATAGATAAGTCAGGCACTGAGCTCCAATTAAGGTCTTATTCAAAGGCAGAGACCACACTGGGAGGCTAACCTGAAGAAATGTCCCTGAGCATCAGCAAGGCCTTTTTCAAATGTAAAAGACCAGTCTGGTGTGGTGGCGCATGCCTGTAATCCCAGCACTTAGGAAGGCTGAGACAGGAGAATCCCAAGTTCAAAGCCAGCCTCAGCAAGGGTGAGGCACTAAGCAACTCAGTGAGACCCTGTCTCTACATAAAACACAAAATAGGGCTGGGGATGTGGCTCAGTGGTCGAGTGCCCCTAAGTTCAATCCCCAGTACCAAAAAAAATTGTAAAATACCATGAGGCCGTGGGAACACTCCAATCAACTCCTTTGTCCAGAAGGCTGGAAAAAGGGAAGGTAGGAGTAAACCCAGATGTGAGTTACAAGAAGGATTAAAACTTCAGCTAAAGTATACAACCAATAGCCTTGATACCTTTTCTTTTCTTTGTCTCAGCCTCCCTAAGTGCTGGGATTACAGGCTTGTGCCACGCGCCCGGCTCCTTGATACCTTTTCAATGCCTGTTTAACATTGACTTTGAACTATGCTCAGACACCGAACCATATGAGTCCCTAAGCCAGCACACTGAAATGGGTTTTTGTGCCATCAGGCCCCCTCCGACATTGTAGGCATTCTCTCTCTTCTTACTTAAATAAGTCCTGCTCTATCTAATGACCATGGATTTTATTCTTCAAATTTGCAAGATAAGAATCCAGAAGGAGTTTGGTGAAGCGGGAATCCAGTCTCACCTCAAAATTCTGTTGTCAACATATCTGAGTGGAGCACAATCAAGCTATTATACACCAAGAGCTCCCTCTCACGTGGAGAAAATTGATGACAAATTTCTGAGCTGAGTAGCTGGGGTTTGGGGGTTCACACAGCTGACAAATTCTGCAGCATTCTTTCCACCCACAATTCCCCTAACGTCTTGTATGTTCCTTGTGCTTCAAATCCTTGTCTCCTCAACCCAAATTCAAACAAAAATTTAAGATCTTCAAGCAAGATTTGAAAGGATGATCCTTTGAAATGGGCTATTACTCATGCAAAGATCAGTTTCCTCCAGTAAGAATTTCCAGTTTTCTCTGAGAGGGCAAGGATCATATTTTATTGATGTTTATGGGTTATTTCTTCCACACCTCAACTCCAGTACATGGCACCATACCTAGTTAAAAATAACCAGTGATTCAGGCTTTGAAAAATCAGGATCAGTTCCTCTTTCCCTAGATGATTAAGCACCTGAGAAATGCTGAGGCAAGAGCAGAAAGGAAGTTTTATTTAAAAGAAGAGAGAGAAAGAGAGAAACTCCTCCAGAGTGGAGGGAATACAGAGCTGGTGCCTGAGGGAGTGGGTGTGTCTTGCCCCTTTATAGATTTTAGGTTTCCTTTCTTCTCATGCCCCCTCCTCCCATCCTGCCTACACGACAAAAAGGTGACCAAAAGGCAGGAAGAGCCATCCAGGGGGTGATCGATTGTGTTGGAAAGTGTGATCTTTTCCCTCCCTTGGAGGCTATTAGCAACAGCCTATTTCCTTTTCTTTGATAATCAGCTACCTTTGCCCCACCACAAAAGCAAGAGTTTTGCAGGGGGTAAAATCTCTTACTTTATTGTCTTAGCAGGACTGTGAATTAAGCTGTAAGTAAGCGAAAAGTGCAGGGCGTGGTGGCGCACACCTGTAATCCCAGCACTTTGGGAGGCTGAGGCAGGAGGATCACAAGTTAAAAGCCAGCCTCAGCAAAAGTGAGGCACTAAACAACTCAGTGAGACCCTGTTTCTAAATAAAATACAAAATGGGGCTGGGAATGTGGCTCAGTGGTTGAGTGCCCCCAAGTTCAATCCCCAGTACTCACTCTACCCCCCAAAAAAGAAAGGGAAAATGATGTATACATGTGCATACATGCAGGAGTACTTATGATGAGTAACTCAAAGAGGTGGTTAGAACGTGGGATTTATAGGGCTTTATCTAGTACACGCAATGCCCTAAGCTCTGGGTTCAATCCCCAGCCCTGGGGGGGGGGAAATAATTTGGGGCTTATATACCTAACAGGAAAAGGAGGAAAGGAGGGAGAAGAAAACTTCTATGGGAAGAACAAATAGGGTTTTTGTGTTCTATTTTGTTTGGAGTTTTTTTTCCAACAAATGGGAGATAAGAAAGTGTATAATCATAGTGTTAGGTTGATTTAAGGCCGCCAAAGGGAACAAAGCATCAAGCAGCCTGCATGCCTGAGAGAACAACCAATCAGATGCTGACACGTAAGCAGAAATGGCATCTCCTCACAATCAGCAGATCTCTCCTGACCCATCTTGGAAGGACACAGATCTCAGCAGGATCCCCTGACCAACCCCAGGGGGGACAGGGGAATCCAAATACCTCCTTTTCCTGTCCCAAGCCCTCCTCTTCCTGCCTTGAACCCATAAAATTTCTATACCACAGAGCACACGCGCAATTCTCCCAGACCCACTCTGTTGGACTGAGAAGTCTTGCCCAGGAGTATACATCAATAAAGACTTACTCAGCAGTTTTAATTCGCCTCCTTTTGGTTATTGATATCTGGCCTTACAAATGTTCTTTAGTATGGCTAACTTTTTTTTTTTTTTGGTACCAGGGATTGAACTCGGGGATTCTTGACCACTGAGTCACATCCCCAGCCCTATTTTGTGTTTTATATATAGACAGGGTCTCACTGAGTTGCTTAGTGCCTTGCCATTGCTGAGGCTGGCTTTGAATTCACAATTCTCCCATCTCAGCCTCCCAAAGTGCTGGGATTACAGGCATGCCCAGTTAGTATGGCTATCATTACCAGAGTCCTAAGCCAGAGGCCTGATTCCTCTGAGTGTCCAACAAAACAGGTCCAATCACATGCTCCTCAAAAAACAAAGAGAAAAGTAATGGTGAAGAGCAGGAAAGGAGCTTTAATCAATGTAACTACACCAGGAAGACAGAAGGACCTGCATCCCTAGCCCTGTCTTTAAGGGACTGAAATGATTTGAGGGTTTTATAGAAAGGGGAAAGAGGACAAGGGTTTGCATAGCTGGAGGTGTTGCACAGCTGCCAAGGTAGAGGATCTTGGTCTGGCATGGTCTCATCTCATCACAATAAGGAAGTTGCTATTGCCTTGGGCATAGCTTTGACTCTGTCACAAGATATTTATCCATCTGACCTGTTGTTCCTGGATCCAAGGTGGCACAGGAGAACTCAGAAAGGGAGAAAAAACAAGGCAGAGAGGCAAGATGGTTTCAGAATGGAGTTAGGTCAATGACTGGGTCCTCCTTTACTCTGAGTGGTCTTTCTGTCTTCTTCATGGCCATGAAGGTCCCTGAGAGAGGGGATTCATAGTAGGTTCCCTTGGTCCTTCCCTAAAGGCCAGCTCTGAAGAGGGAATATGTGGCAGTCTCATTTCCCAGAGAGTCTTGTTTTACATCAAATAAGGGACTCAGTAGGGTTGGGTGGTTTTTTGTTTATTTTGGTTTTGGTGCTGGGGATTGAACATAGAGGTGCTTGACCATTAAGTCACATTCCCAGCCCTTTTAACTTTTATTTTGAGACAAAATCTTGCTAAGTTGCTTAGGGCTTCACTTAGTTGCTGAAGCTGTCTTCAAACTTGCCATCCTCCTGCACCACAAGCCACTGAAATTACAGGCACGTGCCACCACACCTGGCATCTGTTGAATATCAAATGTCTTCAAATTAAGATACAATTAAAATGAGACAGTTACAGTGGTTTGTGCCTGTGATCCCAACTACTCAGGAAACTGAGGCAGTAGGATTGCAAGTTCAAGGCCAGCTTTAGCAACTTTGTGATATCCTGTCTTGAAGTAAATCTTAAAATGGGCTAAAGATGTAACTCAGTGGTAGAGTTGTCCTGGATTTAATTCCTAATATGACAAAAGTAAATAAATAAATAGATGGATAGTCAATCTTCATACCCAACTCTGAGATTCTGAGTAGGTCCCCACATGTTCCATTGGTTAAGATTAAACTGATAGAAATACTATGTAGAATAAAGATTCTAGTCAAGATAAGCTAAATGAAATGTTTACAGATCGGTCACTGAAACATTTAATTCTTTGGAGGAGGCTCTTAATTTAAATTCTATTGAGGCTAGGGCTGTAGCTCAGTGGTAGAGTGCTTGCCTAGTGTACCTGAGGCACTGGGTTTGATCCTCAGCACCACATATAATAAGTGAATAAAATAAATATCCATCAACAATTAAAAAAATTAAAAATAAATAAGTAAATAAATAAATTCTATTGAGTAGAGGCTGTTCAATGCTTGTCTTTTGGGTCTCAGCTGGTTGAGTCAACAGCTATGCCTTAACTCCAGGACGGCTCATGTGGACAAAAGTGGCAACAGACCTACCTCTCACCCATGTTCCTTCTGCAAAGGCCAAGATTTTCTTTATTTTACGTTGTTTCATTTTGAAAGTTAACTTGATGAGGTAAATCAAACTACATGAACAGAAATTACAAAGGCAGGATGAAAGGTTTAGAATACAATGACTTTGTGGCCTATTATTTTACCCAAGTTTACTTTGTAGTTTTGATAGGTCATAGGTAGACATGAGTGGTGGAAACATGGAAAATGAGGGGTTAATTCTACAGACTGAGCCTATATGCTAACTCTCAACACATTTTTCAAAGAAATTACTGATATAAAGTCATCCTAGCTCTGCTCTATTTTAAAATAATAGTCCATGACAAACAGCATATTATTCTCAGGGCTAAGAAATGTTTGCCCAATGTTGTTCCTCATATAAGAGAAAGTAGTTTACCCTAACCAGAGACTGGAGAGCTCAATAGCCTCAATGCCCGTGAAATCAAGTTCCAAATAAAATCAGCAGTCTTAGGCCAGGATGATCAAAAGTTGCCTTTAGGTCTTTAATGTGATCTTTTTGTAATTTTAAATTCCCCCACCACTGGATTTCAGTGAGACACTTATGGGTAATAACACTTGCAACAGGGATTTAAGAATTTGATCAAGAGACTGGAGTGGTGCTTGGTTGAAATTCTCCAAAAAGGTACCCCTTAACCCCAATAAAAGTTGGGAAGGGAGTTGTTTCTCTACTCTCTGAGAGGACTTATTGTCTCCCTTGAGGATTTTTCTTTCCTCTCCTTCTTTCTCTTCTAATAAACTTTGCTACACTTTTTCTTTGCCTTGTATCTTGATTGAAATCTTCTCTTGCAAGAACACAAGAGCTGAGGCTACAATGCAACCTCTGGTAATGTTTTGGCTGTCATGGTTTCAACCGTCCTCAGCATTACCTACAGACAGGATACCACCTCACAAGTCCCTTATTCTAGTTCTGGACCTTTTCTTCTACTTTCTTCATTGGGTACCCTCTCCACCCTACCACTCCAAATCAGCTAGACAAGGAAATAGAAAAGCTCAAGATTTGGAGATAGTTCCTAGCCAAGCCCCCTGGAATTCTGTAGGCACATCACAATTGGCCACCCAATCTGAACCTCATACCATATTACTGTAGATCAGGATATGCCACCCCAAAATATGCCTCTATGGCATGAGAATTATTTTGAGCTAAGTATTTTGAGAAACTTAGATACAGGAGAAGCTCTGAAAACAGAAAAAAATCACTCCTTTTAAAGGAAAATTTATATAGAGAAAGGAAATCTCATTTATAAGGAGTTTCCCCACTCTGTACCAGGAAGAGAAGGATGACCCTAAATCACTAGGGACTCTTAAAAAGGAGAAGTCCCTGGAAATTCTGCATTAAAAACTTGTCTTTGTTTACCACCTTTTGATACTTCCCCATAGCTGGACTTCCCCACACCCTCCTTTTTTATTTCAATTGCAAATGGTATTTAACCTTGAACTCAAAGCCACATATTTGAGATTCACTCATTTCTCCCTGCACATCTACCGTGTATACATAAGGTAAACATGGTAATAAACTTTTGTTTTTCTCTTGTTAATCTTGTTATGGGAATTTATCCCAAATAAGAACTATAAAGCAAGTATAAGAACTATACTTTCTTTAGATTTACAGAACCTAGCTATCTGGTGAAGTTCAGATAACATCAGAATGTGCATTAAGAAGCAGACCACTACAGGATTAACAACTATCCTACCAGCTAGTCATCTGTGGCCCAAAGCACACTTCCTTAAAGTTTGCTATACAAAATCTTTACTACTTGTTAACCAAGATGGCCAGCAAACAGTACAGTCACTTTTTTGATCAGCCAGTTCATCATAATAAAGTTATTTTCCTACCACCACCACCTTGCCTCTCTACAAATGCATTTCCTCATCCAGTGAGCATTCTAAACCTTTTACGTGGTCATAATATCACAGGCTAGTGGGAACTAAGAAAAATAAAAATATTATAAATGTTAGGAATTTAAGGAAGTCTATTTATGAGGGTGCTCTGCATGGGTACTATGCTTGATGCCAATACTCTAAAAAACAGCAAAGGAAAATATAGGAGGAGAGATCAGGAACTTGGATTCCAAACAGGCCAGTGGGCTCTGAGCTAAACAACTCTAGTAGGCTCCATCCACACTGACCCCTGGAATTAAGCAATCAGGACAAATTTGTGCTTCAGTGGAAATCTATGCATTGTCTAGACTCTGGCAGATTCTTCTCTGGGTTATCTCATTGTGTGGGAGCTATTTTACAAATCTGAGCTGTGTAGGATTGATAGTAATGCAAAATAATTCTTGGGTACTGACCTGCAAATTCTGTTTTATGTGGTAACATTTTCATTGACTTCCCTCTCCTAATGTGAAAAAAAAGTTTTAGATGCTTTTACACATTCAACATTCCTATATTCTGTATATTGGTGTTTCTTTTGCTTTTCCTTGTACCTGGTAGTTATACCTCACCTAAATAATTTTTTTTAGCAGGTGTTCATTTTTACATCTGTATCAGTACCTTGTTTTACCCTACAATTATCCAAAACTTGACAGAAAAGACCATGGACTGTTTAGTGGACCCTGCTCCAGGCACATTAGCAGAACAATTGAAGCTTCCCCCAGAGGCCCTGGCCTTTTCTTCCCACCAAGATTCCTCAGGTGAAACTCCATTACCCAGGAAAGATGTTTCCACTACAAGGACTGCTGGTAGGAGGTTTAATTCACATCTAAGTGACTGGCAAGTTGGGCTGCATCCTAAATCCACTGGAGCCTGGAGTCATTTGCAAGTAAATTAAATTTAACACTCTTCTCTTTTTCCAACAGTCCTTAACAGTAACAAGAAGTAGTTACTGAGAAATTTTAATAACTAAAGGACAAAGTCTGGATTTGAATGCTTTTTTTAAAAGATAAAAATCAGTCTAGGTTTGGTGGCACAAGCCTCTAATCTCAGCGACTCAGGAGGATGAGGCAGAAGGACCACAAATTCCAGGCCAGACTGAGCAATTTAATGAAATTCTGTCTCAAAATAAAATAAAATGGGCTGGGGATGTAGCCCAGTGTTAGAGCACTTGCCTGGCATGCACAAGGGCCTGGGTTCAATTCTCACGACCAAAAAACAAAAAAAAAAAGTCAGAAGTTGCCCGTGCTCCTAGAGTTAATTTATAACTCCTCTAATTTTTCCCCTGTCTGCCTTCCCTCGGGGCTGCTGGAAGGCACAGTATTCATTGTATATTCTCCAAAATATATTTGATGCAGAAATAGACAAAAGCTCAGGCAGGAATATTAGCCTATCGGAGCTATCCAGGAATTCCTGGATCTGTTTTTGTGCTGAAACTCAACAATTCAGAGGAGATGATGCAATAGATAAGTGAACAATCCGAATCTAAAACTGGTATCTCCAAATTCATTGGAGTTTTTTTATCCCCACCACATGCTAACCAGTCACCCTCTAGAATAGTGGTCTCCAGTATAAAGAGTATTTTATTTTCCAATTATTTTCTTTATTTTTAAGTTAAATTTATTTTTACTTATGTCTTATTTTTAAATATTTTGTTATTTTATAATATAGTACAACTATGGCATATGTACAGATGCATATATATGCATACTTACATATAATTTATAATGAATCATCAGAAGTGTATTTGCTCAAAAAATTATGATAAAGATGAATACTCAAAAATTATGATAAAGATGAATAATCAAAATAGTTTAGAGGCCTCTTCATTAGGGACTATGAGCTTTATTCAAGCCTTCTATTCTCTAAAAGTAGGGGACAGTAGAGAAATTATACCATTTTGTTTTCCTAAAAAATACAGTGGACCACCAAGATGACACCCACCTCTGCCCATCTTCAGTGATTTAGAGGCTACACATAATGGTTAGGACCAATTAGAAAGAATTAGAAAAATTAGAACAACCAAGAGCTGATTCTGAGATGATCAGACATGATTGGCCCTTAGAACTGAGCTTGTTATTATGGTCTGAATTGTACCCTCATCTTCCCAATTCAAATGTTGAAGCTCTAACCCTGAATATGATTATCTCTGTAAATAGGGCCTTAAGGGAGATCAAATGATGTCATAAGGGTGGAGGCCTAAACCAATAGGACTGGTGTCCTTATAAGAATAGGAATAGACATCAGACCACTCTCTCCACATGTGCACATAGAAAAAGGCCATGTGGAGACACAGTGAGAAGGCAGCCATCAACAAGCCCGGAAGACAGGCCTCACCAGGAACGAGCCCTACTGACACTTTATCTTGGACTTCTGGCCTATGGACCTGTGAGACAATAAACTATTATTCAAGCCTCCCATCCTGCAGTGCTTTATTTTGGCAGCCCTGCAAAACTAGTAGACTTATCCACTTAAATCCCACTGATTAAAACAGCTGTTAGAGTTGAAGAGGGTGTGATCTCTAAGAGAATACCAAGAACTGGTTTCCCATTAGAGGGAAATCCTCTTTGAGAAACCAAGGGAAATTTTCTGTCTCTAAGGAAAACGCATGGAACTTTCCTCATCCTCTACCTTTTGGCATTGTTGACTTGTGGCCTTTCTTGTAGTAATTATAGGATCAGTTTTTAAGGCAGGAAAAATACTTTTTCCTTTACCCATCTCAGGTTCATTGACTGGACCTTTGTAACAAAAGGCAGATTAACAAGAGAAGCATGCAAATGTATCGGCTATAAGTTTTATGTGTCATTTCTGTAAGGAAACGAAGGCCTATAGAAATAGTTACGCCTGAATATTTTTTATAGTAGGTTTGATGAAGAGTGCACAGAAATATAATAGGGCAAAAAGTATCATCTAATGGTAATAAGTTGGGGAAACTTAGGAAGGTCTATTGTTCAGATTCTTGTGTCTTTTTGTCCTTGGAGAGGCTATAGTTTGAGTTTGGAATGTTCCCCAAAAGCCTATGTATTAAAGGCTTAGTCCCCGGCCCAGGGTGCTATTGTGAGGTGGTGAAATCTTTGAGAGGTAGGGACTAGTAGAGGAACGTTAGGTCATCAGGGGCATGCCCTTGAAGGGAATATTGAAACACTGGCCCCTTCCTGTCCATTTTTTTCACTTCCAAGCCACCTTGAGGTAAGCAGATTGCTTCACCACATGCTCCTCACCATTATATACTGCCTCACTGTATGCTTAAATATCAATTGATCAATGGGACCAATTGATCATGGACTAGAACCTCTGGACTAGAAACTAAAATAAACCTTTCCTCTTTTTAGGTTGATTATCTCAGGTATTTTGTTATAGTAATGCAAAACTGACCAACAGAGAAATAAGGATGTGTCTTTCCTCCAGGTATAGGGAGAGCACATTTCACATGAGGGTCTTATGATTTTGTTTCAGGAGGTCAGAAAATCCTTCATAGAACATATAACCAACTTCAGGGGAAAGGAGCAGGGAGAAGGTCAACATGACCTTCATGCTCCTGTTTTTTTCTTAGATTTTTGTAGCTTAAAATATCCAAAATGTCAAGGTGCCATTTGGGGGGTAGCATGGCCTGAGCCTCATCAACTCCATCCTGAAAGATTTCTAGCATTCAGTTAAAAAGTATGAGTCCTAAGAGTTAAAAAAAAAAAGATTAGAAGAATCTTTTCAACCCCAGGAAGATATAACGGAATGATAAGCACACAATGCATATTTCTTTAAAAAGCCAACTAAACCTAAACCTTCTCTCAAGTTCTGCATCTTACTTGGAGTGAATTTGAAAAGCCTACCTTTCCTGATCTGCTCCTACTCAGGACTTTCTCCTTAGTTCCCAGGGCTTCCCTATTCCTATCGACCCTGCATCTCGTTCCTCTCTTGTTCAGAATTTTTCAATGGTGCCAAACCTTCACCTTGGCACTGGATAGCACCTTCAACCACCTTGTTTCAATATCCTTTTGAAGGCTTCTACCCTGTCGTCTGCTATCCTGCATTGTGGTCAGACAGTTCCTGGACTTCCCTAGACTTGCTGTCCTTCCTATCCCTGTTTTTCTCATGCCATTACTCACCCCACTCCCAATGCCTTCCTTTTTTATCAAAATAGAAAAGCTATAGACCTGACATCTCAGGAGAATAGAAATATACACTTAAATAGAAAAAAGGAGAAAATAACTTGGTGGAAATGGTAAATGTGCCCTTTTCCAGGCATCCAGATGTCCATGTGCAACGTCCTCAATGTTGGTGATTCACACTCATAAAAATGATGGAACAAGCTGGGTGCAGTGGGTGGTGCACGCCTGTAATCCCAGCACTTTGGGAGGCTAAGACAGGAGAATCGTGAGTTCAAAGCCAGCCTCAGCAATGGCAAGGCACTAAGCAACTCAGTGAGACCCTGTCTCTACATAAAACACAAAATAGGGCTGGGGATGTGGCTTGGTGGTTGAGTGCCCCAACTTCAATCCCTGGTACCAAAAAAAAAAAATTATATTTCACAGTCGGTCCAGGCCATGGCATAAGCCATAGCAGCTGGCCAGAAATCAGAAATTTGTTTCTCTTCTTCCTTTCCTTCTTCCTGCCTTCCTTTTTCTCTTCCCTTCCTTCCCCCAGATTTCCCTTCTGAGTAAAAGTCTGACTCAACTGTTGGTAGCCCTCAGCTTTTCCTCCCTCCAGAAATTGTTATTGGCTGAAGGGAGCTACCTTCCTGGTGGTCACACCCCTTCCTATGTCACACCTCTTTGCTTCAGACTGTGCCCAGGGCAGACTGCATTCAAGAACTGGATTTGGTCAGGGATAGGAAAGTCCAGGTCTCCTATGTCGCTTGGACTATCCCAAGCACCCCTCGACCTTCTTCAGGACTGAGGCTTCTACATAGTTCACTATGACCCATCTCCTCCCAATCCGGCTTCTTTCCTTTTCCGTGTTTGTATCAATTCTGAAAGCATTCCCAGATAAACTTCCTACATGCTGCTCTCCATGTCAAAGGGTGCTTCCTAGGGGACCCAATGTGCAATCTGCACCACCTTCCATACAAGAACTACTGATTTAAAGCAAAGCTGAGCCATTTATTTATTTATTTATTTGATGGGAGAGGCTTGAAATCCCAAAAAGGATCATTGCAAGCTGGGGAGGAAGAATCCACAAGAGCCCCAGAGAAATGGACTTAGATGCATGACTGTATTGCCCTGAGCTTGGACAAGGACGGCCCAACCAGGACTGGGAGGAGGTATGAGTGTAGGAGAAAGGGAGGATGTGGGGCTGGAGGTGTAGCTCATGGCAGAGCGCTTGCCTAGCATGTGTGAGGCCCTGGGTTCAATCCTAGCACCACATAAAAACAAATAAAGGCATTGAGTCTATATACAACTAAAAAAAATAGAAGAAATAAAGAGAATGACGCTTAGACACAACTAGTCCCTCCCTAAACCTAGTCTCTCTCCCCTAATAACCTTTCCTCATGTTCAAGGATAGTTTCATGTCCATCCTAACAGTACTCAGAGCATTAATCTGGGCCTCCGCTTTCTGTGTCCTTTCCTGACCTTAATGTCTACAATGTCTCATCATTGGAATTAATTTTTTTTTCTTTATTCCCCAAAGAGATTTTCTATCACCAGTATAAAATACCAGGCCAGAGGCAACAGAGTATGTACTTGCAGTTCAGAAGAGACAGAGATAAGAACTGCTAAAATCTAAAATCAGAACCAGATGCCTCATCCAGGGACCACTTGTATCCAAGCCACATGACCACACTTTGCTTCAATCTTCTGATGCTTAACATGGGTACATTCACTCTCACACTCAAAAGGGATTTATTTATTTATTTATTTTTAGGTTTTTTTTTTTTTTAATTTTGAAGCAGGGTCTTGCTAAGTTCCCCAGGCTGGCCTCCAACTTTCCATCCTCCTTCCTCAGCCTCCCAAGTGGCTGGGATTGCAGGTATGCACCACTGAACCTGGCTGGAAGGGATTTTATAGACTCAAGTTTGCAAAGTCAGTATTGAAGGGGCTAATAATTTCCCCTGAATATCCAGTTGTCCAGGTTAATGTTAATGTCTGCATGCGGTTTGCAGTTGTGGGAGCCTGGCTTTTAATAGATAAGGTTAACTAGACTAATAACATTCCCTTGAGAGACTGTGAGTTTTACATTGAATTTTGAGCTTCTGACGCAGAAGTGGACAAACCAGTGTTGAAAAGTGTAAAGACTAGATTACCAGAAGGAGATGAATTAAAGCCACTCGGCAAGGCTTTATTGAAAATACACGCTCTCCAGCCAAATTCCCCCGTCCATCAGAGTGTGTCCGGGAGGAATGGCACTGGGGCTCCGGTGCACAGAGAATTTCAAAAATCCTGGTCAGGAAGGAGAGGGCCTCGGGGCAGGAAGAGAAGGCCAGAATCCTTCCTGGATAGGTCAGGAAAACCCGCTGATTGACAGGAGGCGCGTCCACTGGTGATGTCAGCATCTGGCTGGCCACTCCTGCAGCTGCTGACCAGTCCCCCTAATTGGACATCCTGGACCCTGACCTGGCCTAACAAAAAGATCACTGATGATATTCTCAAGAATTTCCATTCCTGGTCTGCCAGAGACACAAATAAGAGTGTCTCTGCCTGGTAGGTTCCATCTCCCTTCAACCCCCTCCCTGGAGACATGTTGTAAAATAGCCTTTGCTGAAGCCAGGCTACCACATAATGCTGTTACTGCGATTGCCATGACCTTAATTACTATTGCCTATTATTCAAAAACACTAATTGAGTCATGGTCCCATTGCAAATGTGACTTGACTTGCTGTTTTACTGCTTGCTCAGGCACTGCAAATAAAAAATAATGGCAGTTGTAATTAACTCAGAACCAGCTATATAACCTGCCCCTCAGCCCGTGACGGGTAAAAGTTCAATTAAAAAGTAAAGTCATTAACAGAGTTAAGGTTTGGTCACATCCGTCATACAGAGTGTGACAGAACACAAAAATTACCCCACGCCACCAGAGAGGGACTCTCCAGAGAGCCTCAATAACTTTATTCTGGGCCTTTCAAAGGTAAAGAAATAGCTCCATAGATAAAGCAATTAAAATTACTCCATATATAAAGTTAATGATTAGTCTCTTGTTTTAAAAAGTTTAGATAGAAGTGTTTATTGGAGAGTCATGAAAAGTGTAATAATAGTAAGCTATAGAGGTAAAAGAAAAATAAGATCATGAAGCAATGCTAAGAGGAATAAGAAAACCTTGCAGAAATGTAGGGAAACCACTCAAAAGGTTTCAAAAACATAATTGACCCCAGCTCCATAGCACATGCCTACAATTATAGCCACTTGGGAGTCTAAGGCAGGAGGATCCCAAGT
This sequence comes from Geosciurus inauris, assembly GCA_004024805.1. NCBI lineage: Eukaryota > Metazoa > Chordata > Mammalia > Rodentia > Sciuridae > Geosciurus > Geosciurus inauris. The sequence goes on from PVHX01004407.1 coordinate 84,139, forward strand.
GCAAAGCTTGCCTGGGCATTAATGATTCCCTATCTTTTTTTTTTTTTTTTTTTTTTGGTACCAGGGATTGAACTCAGGGGTACTCGACCACTGAGCCACATCCCCAGCCCTGTTTTGTATTTTATGTAGAGACAGGGTCTCACTGAGTTGCTTAGTACCACCCCATTGCTGAGGCTGGCTTTGAACTCGTGATTCTCCTGTCTCAGCCTCCCAAAGTGCTGGGATTATGGGTATGCATCACCATGCGCCACTATGATTCTCTATCTTGAAATAAGAAATATAAAAGGCTGGGGGTATAGCTCAGTGGTAGAGTGCCTAGGTTTAATTCTAGTACTGCAGGCAGGGGGTGGGGAGACACAACAAACTCTCTGCACACTCATTTGAGTGGCTATCATTTAAAAAAAAATTTGACAAAAACATGTCTTGGGAAGAATGTGGAGAGATTTGAACCCTTGCATGCCAGTAGTGAGAATGTAAAATGGCTTGGCCACATGGGGGAAGTTTGAAAGTTCCTCAAAATATTAATAGCCATATGACCCAGCATTTCTTTGACTAAGTATATATATATATATATATATGTATCCAAGAAAATTGAAAACATGTTTACACAAAAATTTACACTCCAGTGTTCATAGCAGCATTATTCATAATAGCCAAAAAGTGAAAATAATTCCGAATATCCACTGATTGAAGAACAAGTAAACAAAATATGGTATATCTACACAATGGAATATTATTCAGCTATAAAAACAAATGAAATTCTGATATAAATTACAGCACAGATAAATCTTGAAGACAGTAAGCTAGGCAAAATAAATCACACACACAAAAAAACACACTTTGGAGGCTGGGGGTATAGAACCTGTGTTTGGTATGTGTGAGGCCCTGGGTTCAGTTCCCAGCTCAAAATAAAAATAAGCTGGGCATGGTGGCACACGCCTATAATTCCAGCACTTTGGGAGGCTGAGACAAGAGGATTGTGAGTTCAAAGCCAGCCTCAGCAATGGTGAGGCACTAAGCAAGTCAATGAGACCCTGTCTCTAAATTAAAAATACACACACACAAAATAGGGCTGGGGATGTGGCTCAGTCCCCTGAATTCAACCCTGGTACCAAAAATCAATCAATCAAACCAAAAATACCCACAATTTTGTGACTCCCTTTAGATGAAAAGTCCAGAATAGAGAAATGTATAGAGATGTAAGACAAATTAGTGGTGGCGAGGGGCTGAGAGATGGGGAAATGAGGAATGACTGCTAATGAGCACTGGGTTATTTTGTGGGAAAACAAAATGTTCTGCAGTTAGATAGCGGCAGCAGTAGCACAATACTGTGACTATACCAAAAAAATACTTCATTGGTTATTTTTTTTTTAAAGAGTGAATTTTTAGAGGCATGGTGGCACACGCCTATAATTCCAGCTACGTGGGAAGCTGAAGCAGGAGGATCACGAGTTTGAGGCCAGTCTGGAAAACTTAGCAAGACCCCTGTCTCAAAATAGAAAATAAAGAAGGCTGAGGATATAGTTCAGTGATAAAGTGATCCTGGGTTCCTTCCCCAGTAGCATACGCATGCAAGACTGAATTTGATGGTATGTGAATTATATCTCAATTTTTAAAAGCCTCTCAAAACAAATTAAATAAGTTAAGAAGAAATTCGAACTATTCAGATTGTTATATAAATGAAGTAGGTAAAGCCTATGAGTCGTTAGCAAAAGAGGTATTGAAATCACTTGGTTTATTCTTGTTTCACTGCAAAGGCCCCTGGGCACAGCTTCCCTCTCTAGTACAGACAGCTACCACCTTCAAGAGACCACCGAAAGCCGGATGCGGTGGCGCATGCCTATAATCCCAGCACTTAGGGAGGCTGAGGCAGGGGAATCGCAAATTCAAAGCCAGCCTTAGTGATGACGAGGCGCTAAGCAACTCAGTGAGACCCTGTCTCTACATAAAACACAAAATAGGGCTGGGGATGTGGCTCAGTGGTCAAGTGTCCCTGAGTTCATTCACCAGTATCAAAAAAAAAAAAAAAGGATAATTCTGGAACATCTCTCTCTGCAAGTGCAGCGCACACTGCACACTGCTGTTCCAGAGGTTGAGATGCGCAGGTCCAGAGAGATTCTCAGGCTCCTAATGAGCATCTTGGTTTAGAAGAACCCTTTCTCTGCCCTTGTCTCCCCCCACTCCCCACTTGAGCCAAAGACAAATGAGACAAAATCTGGGCACACACAACCCATGCTTGGTGTCCTCCTTCTCCAGGCCTTTTAGCCACAATCCCCTGGGGTAGGAAGAGTCAAATTTCCCCTCTTTCATCATTAAAACTGAAGATAAAGGCCTTCCCTAGCTCATTGTCCATAGACAAGATCCAGTTTCTCTCTTAAGGGTTTCCCCAGCTAGCTAAGGCTGCCTGGCTTCCTGGTGCCAGTCAGGCCATGCCACCTGAATTTCACCTCAATTGAAAGTTGGTGCTTCCTGTGCCCACCCCCATTTAATCACATGACCCTTCTGCCAGGTTCCCAGCTGTGGCACATGCTGCTGTCTCTGGTTCTCTCCAGGTGAGCATGACCCTGGGCTGAGTTTTTCCCTCATGAAAACACAAGGGGGCAGTAGCAGCACTTGGGCTTGAAGGCCATGGGCCTCATCAAATTGAGCCCTAGAAAAGAAAAAGGAAAATAGAGACTTTGGAATGTGAGGAAAGGAAGAAGGAAAGAAGAAAGAAAAAGAATGAGGTGTGAAAAGAGCCAGGTCCTGTTCCTTCCCTAATTTCAGGCAAAGCATGGAATTAATCTACCCAAGCGCATTGTGAGGAAGACAGTTTGAAGTGGAGGGAGGAGTGAGAGGCCCTTGGAGGCTGAGGCTTCGCCTGAGAGCTGGGCAGAGCATCCCCAGGGAAGGGCCTCCCACTCTCAGGCCACTCAAGGCCCAGACAACTTCCCACCACACCCACATTCCTTTCCACAGACCCCAGGCTGTGGCCTGCGGTCCTCTCCTGTTTAATGTTGTCTTTGCCGGCCTTAGGAGATTTCCCTCTCTCCTGAGCCAGCCTCAGTGAGCCTGAGCTCCCAGAAGCCACACCTTACCGAGCCCCAAGCCAGCCCACAGTCCATTTTCCTTCTAGAAGATTTACTACCAGGGGCTGGGATTGTAGCTCAGTGGTAGAGTGTTCGCCTCACATGTGTGAGGTACTGGGTTCGTTCCTCAGCACCACATAAATAAATAAATAAAGATAATGTGTCCATCTACAACTAAAAAATATTTAAAAAAAAAAAGATTCACTACCAGGAAACATATTAAGAGGTAACAAAAGTAAGCAGAGAGGGGATTACATAAGGGCACTCTTTTACATCTCTTGCAGACACCTCTAGTTTCTATTTTCTTTTCCAAAAATAGATTGGATTAAACACTTGGCTTTTTTTCTAAGACAGCAGAAGTGACCCAACTTGCAGGTTACCCGAGGTCTGAGGGGATTCCTGAAGCTGAAAACTTTCATTGCTAAAATGGGGAAGAGTTGGTCATTCTGAGAGAGCTCAAACATGCCCCTCCTTACCTTTCTGACTAAAACGTCGTGGAACGTGGTTCCAGACAAGGCTGGCCTGGATGAGAGTTGGAGGTCCTCCAGGTACCTAGTCGTCTCCGGTGGACAATCTGATCCTGGAGACCATCACCAAGCACTCACTGGGTAGGTGCCTTCAGACTCCTCTTCTGGCTTCCTCACTGGGGCAGGAAGTAGAAACAGGGCTGGCTTTTGGCCTGGGTGTTCAGATTGCTACTTCTTAGGGGGCAGTTACTTTTCCCAAGCTCAAGAAATCCCCTCATCCCAACCCCCAACCTCATTTTGCAAACTATTATTTTCTACAAGACTATTTTATAACTCATCTAAAGTTAAACAGGATTCTTTGCTGTAGAAAAGCCAGCATGGGCATTTCCTAGAGGGACAGAAAGAATGGAGCCCCTCATGAACTGTTAAACCTGAGACTCTCCTCTCTCCTCTTGGGGGGACTTGGGAGGAGTGTTGGCTTATGAAGGAAGCTCTTGTTTGATTCTACCTAAGCAACTTTGGGTTCCCCCTAGGGATACTCAGGGCTAGTTTCATGATGGAATCTAGCAGGACATTGAGACATTTCCCTGAAATGAACTCAGTTCCACCTGGTCATGCTAAGCAGTGAGCAAGAGTGTGCATGTGTGTTCACCTGTTGGCAGTCTGTCCTACTCAATTCTTTGTATCTCAGGCCAGGCTGCATATGCTGCCTCTGCTGATTTGGGACCACTATTTCAAGTCTCCCTAAAGGCTGCTGAACATGCATGACTTCCTAAAAGTTGCAGAGTCCAAATAGTGCAAATTCCAGTCAATGCAACTCTTGAATCACCTCCCTATGTGCCAGCACATGGAGGAGTCACATCAGGTTACTGTAAACAAATGGCAACTTTGTTAATATTCTTGGCTTAAATGTATTAATATATATACACATTTTATGATTTCTAATACCATTGAAGACCATTGAATTGAGATTAGTTAAAAGCAACACATGCATAGTAGTTGTGCTTTTTCCCCCAAATGACACATCTTTTTCATTTCTCTCTACATTTTATTTGTGCAGTTTTTAAATGGCAAAAAACTAAGTGCTGAAAACAGGCTCTTGAGTAAATTAGGAAATAGAGTTTGCATTCCTGAACTTATTTATTTTCCCCTCTAGTTAATGTTGCTTCCTATTCTAAATCTGAGCGCTGATGCTAAGAAAGAAAAAGGGGTGCTCTCTAGGGGGGCATTTATCACCTGTAAATTTCCACAAGAAGTTGTGCCTGGAATCTCTGAAGTTGCTCTTCCTCCAGAGCAAACTGACTTTCACTAAGGTGACTTTGGAGCCAAGTTGTTTTGCAGGTTCAAAAAGGAACACCCTGCCTGCCACACTGCTGGGCCCACTGGCTGCTGGCTGGGATGCCACCTGCAAAGCCCCGCCTTCTGTCACACCCTTCCCTCAGTGCAAGTTCCACCAAGAAAACAGAACAGAACAAAACAAACAACCCCCACCCCCGCAAGTGGTTTAATTAAAAGAGTTCCAGCTTCTTATTTCCTGAGTGAAACAGAATGAGACTGTGCCCCTGCTGAAATGTAAATAATGGAAATCAGTCCTCTTGTAGGCATGTTGGTGAGGGAAATTGCTCTTAGAAGAGTTGTCGGCCTTTCAAGTCAGTACTTTGAGCGGGGAGACTCTTAGGTGTATGCTGTTGAAGTTGATTTCTGTCAAGTGGTATGTATTAGTAGTATTTATTTAAAAGAAACCCAAAAAGATGTACTTAAATGGAGTTAAACCAAAACAAGCTTTCCATTCTCCACCCCGCAATCATTTGTTCAGGCTTCTCTGGGTTTTGTTAGGATTTTTAAAGATTGACAACACCCTTAATAAACTCCCTCCTGTACCAACCAGTCTCCATTTGGCATTGGACATGCTGAAATGCCAAAGAGAAGGTTGAATTCAGCTATGGGTTGAAGCACCAGCTTTTTGAGAAAAATTAACTTACTTGGTTTCCTCTCCAGATTTTAGACCAGGTAAAGTCACCTTTTAAAGAACAACCTGTCTACTTTTTCTACCTGAAGGAGAAGGAGGCCTGTACCAACAGTTCACATAATTTACTACCACAGCAATGCCCAGGGCTGTTCCACTGGCCCAGGGAGAGCTGACTGAGGTTAAGGCTGTGCTGAGCATTTGCAAGGCAGAGTGTGTGGAGACAGCTAGGACCGGCCTTGGAGAAGATGAATTCCTGGGCAGGGCTGTGGCTCAGTGGTATTTTTACCTAACATGTGCAAGGCCCTGGGTTTGATCCCTCCAGTATCTGCACCGCCCCCCCCCCCTGCCGCCGCCAAAATAAAAATGGGAAAGCAGAGAGGCAAAGATGAATTCCCACACTCCCCTTCAGGAGATGCTGAGCACCAAGGCCATACATCTAGCAAGTTGTGCAAAGGGAGGAAAGGAAGTCCTGCTTATACCTGCCCACTCATCTTTGGACAACAAAGACTTACCCACCTCCACACCTGCTAACATGGACTTCTTGATCATGGGAAGAGCCCTAAGGGCTTCTGAAGTTGTCATGGATTTGGTTTCTCCAGGCTCTTCAGAATTTTCATGGAGGAAGGCCATAGAGTATGGAAAAGGTCTTTGCCTTTAAAAGACCCTTTTGTTGCCACAGCTGACAACCGGGGAGGAAAGGCTGAGATTAGATGGGAGAAGGCCACGTGGGGGAGGTGGGCAGGGCCTGGCAGGAGGACCAGGCATAGAGGGGTTTGATTCTACCTAAGATGTGGTTTCTAGAATAAGCCAGTTTCATCTCTCATTGATTTTTACTTCCCTGAATGGTGCTACCTCATCGCTTTCTCCTGGTAACTTCCCTGAGAGCCCTCTTACACCTCTCCAGTGTCCCTGAACATGCAGCATCTGGATTTCTAGGCAACCTTTGGGAATACTTACTAGATAAGCCCAACCCTCCATGTGGCAGATGAGCAGATAGGGAATCCTGCAAGCAGAAAATTCAATGTCTATATACCACAGCAGAAGAAAGCAGGAACACTCCATCAATACACCCTTGGCACAATAATTTTTTTTTTTTTAAAGATCAAATGACATAACTGAGAATACTTGTTAGCGAGCCCTGGTCCTGCCTGGGTGATGGAGCTGAATTCTTACCCCACCCTAATCTTGTTTGTCTTTGAGGACAGGATACTGAAGCCCAGAAGTTCCTCCTCAGACAAACTTGCTGAACCTGGTTGGGTCTAAGGTAGCAGCCAGATGACCTCTAACTTCACTATCACAATAGACATGAGTATTGGACCGCTGAGGCACATCCAGCCCTATTTTGTGTTTTATGTAGAGATAGGATCTCACTGAGTTGCTCAGCACCTCCCTGTTGCTGAGGCTGGCTTTGAACTCCCGATTCTCCTATCTCAGCCTCCCAAAGTGCTGGGACTACAGGCGCAGGCCACCACACCCTTCTTCATTTCTTTAACCTTATATCTATAGCCTCCTGAGCCCCAGGAGTGGGAAGTTGAATTATGAGTTTATCTCCCACTTCTATTCTTCTTATTATTATTATAATAATAGTCTTGGGGTGAGGTTGGGCCTTTACACACAAGACATAAAACTCAAACAAAAGTCTCCATTCCTCAAGTGCTTTGTGAATTCCACAGGGAGTTTGAATTTTGAGAGGAAAAAAGGACCAAGTTTTGAAGTTTTTGAGATGGAAATTTGGTAACATATTCACAGAGATATCACAAGCATGAAGAGCTCAATCTAGTGTAAATGCTTTGATAAACAAATCTCCCTTTAAGGCATGTCATTATATGCATAACTGATGCAGACAGATGTACCAATAAAAACATTGAGCTATGAACAATTTTAAAAAGCATGTCTTTCAACAATTTAATAAGTATATGTTGCCTATTCATTCAAGGCACTAGGTGACTGTATTGGGGGATGGGATTGCGAGGGATCAAACCCAAGGTCTCACACACGCTGAACGCATATTCTACCACTGAGCGACACCCTAGCCCTTGTATTATTTTTTTTATAAAGTATTGTGGCTAAATCAAACCAAATCATTCTTATGTTTATGATTTTAAGATTCAGTATTAGTTTTTGTTTTCATGGTGCTGGGGATCAAACCCAGGGCTTTGTGCATACTAGACAAGTGCTCTACCACTGAGCCACACCTCCAGCCCTGTTTTTTAGGTTTGTACACACAAGACATAAAACTCATAATCCATAAAGAAAAAGTCTTCACATGTAATAATAATAATAATAATAATAAACTTATGTATATCAACAACAAAAATGAAGGAAGCAAGCAAAATCAAATTAAAAGAAGATACAGGGAAAAAAATGTTATATCACATATAAGACATTAGGTTAATGATTACACTATTCAAAAACCTGTTAAATCTGAGGAAAAGACAAAAACAAAACAAACAAAAAGTTGGAAGAAAACAGGGGATAGGAACAGAGTATTCGTATAAAAATACAAATGTCCCCAAAATACGTGAAAAGATATTCAACCTACTGAAGTAATAAAGATCCAAAATATAACATTTTTCTCTTTATTTTGATTTTAAAACTGTGAACTCTCATATACTGTGAGTAGGCATATAAGTTGGTACAGAATTATTCTTTCTTTCTGTTTTTTTTTTTTTTTTCTCCTTCATTTGGAAAGCCCTTTAACTGGTGACTTAGCAAGTCCATGTTTAGAACCTGACTCTATACTAGTATTTACACCTGCACCACTGATACATACACAATGGTCAAGTAAGTTATGGGACATCAGTTCAATGAATATTATGTGCCCATTTAGAAGACTAGAGTGTCACCATAAATAATGATCTGAAAAATCCTGTGATATATTGTTAAATGAAAGAAGCAAGTTGCTTAATAATATATACATGTAAACTGGTTCCATTTATTCAAAAAAGTTCTCAAAGTTAGATAGGCAAATAGACAAATAAGTGTTACAGTGATCATCCAGGATCAGTAAAATGAAATGATACATACCATACAAATTAACTGACGAGATTGTCAGTTTCCCTATCTTATTTTGTGGTGTAGAACTTTTCAAAAAATAACCTGCTCTAGGCTTCTCAAACATATAGCCCCACAGAAAAAGGGGCAATCCCTTCAAGGTCGTGATCTGGGACATTCATCTTTATATTCCTCATACCTAGCTCAGTGATTGCATCACAACAAGGTTCAATAAGTGTTGTTGGAGAGGGTGGGCTTTGCATTTGCCCACGCCCAGCTGCAGAGGGTAATGTTGGCTTCATCATGATTCAAGTTCAGTTCGAGTCATCCTTCCAGGGCCAAGCTGCAGAAAACTTTAGTGAGAGCAGAAGTGTAAGGGTGAGAACTCCCCCCACCCCAAGACTCCTTCTGGTTTCTCCTCACCCTGCAGCCACATCCCTCACACCTCAATAGAAGGGGCTCTCCCACCTGCCTGGCAGCCTGCAGGATCCCAGTGATGTACCAGGCTAAGCTCAGAACCAAAAGACTGAGGGAAGCAAAAGGGGGTGGGGGAGAGCAAGAGAGAAGCAGAGGGAAGAGGGGAAGAAAGTCATGTGAATGCACAGAGAGTTGACGGTGCAGTCAGGAAGAGACTCACAGACTTTTCCATGGAGAACCATTCACAGAAAGACCAGAGGGCCTGGCCTTGTCTTTCAGCAGCTCCTGCTGTAGTCTGCTCCAAGGTGACCTCAAATAGATGCCTCTTTCCTAAGTGACTCAGTCACACATTCATGACACAAACTCCTCTAAGAAAATCTCCAAATTGGATCATGGAGCAGTGGTTCACAAAAACTCATCTTGCCCTGCAGATGGGTGTCTGATGTCCTAAGGATGCGTCTTACTCCTCAGGTTGATGCTGCATTACCAAGAGCTAATATTTGCCAATGTCTTACTGCATGCCATTATTCTCAGCTCTTTGTGCATATCAACTCTTAATCTCTTAACAGCCCAGGAGGTGTGTGTAAAGTAACAGCCCCATTTTATAATTGTGAAAGCACGTGTGTGGACCCTTTGCCCAGAATGACGGAGCAAGCCAATTCAGAGCCCTTAGACAGGCTTCTCACACATCACTGTGCAGTCAGGTCACCTAGGCATCTCACCAAAATGCAGATTCTGACCCAGGAGTTCTGGGTATGGGGCCTGAGGGGCTAAATTTCTAACAAGCTCCCTGATGCTCTGATCCCATAAACTACACTTTGAATTACAAGACTCAGCAACTAAGCTTCCCTTAGTTATAATTTGAGAGCCTGATGGAATCCAGGACCTTGGGCACACTAAGCAAGTACTCTACTTTTGAGCTACACCCTCAGCCCAATTTCTCTGTTTAAAAGGAGAGTTTTAAGGAGGATGGTTTCTGGAATCTACCTGGGTCTATTATTTAATAAACATGGCAAAATCTTAATAGAAAAAAATTTACCACTGCTATTCTGGGCCATACTCAGTGTCCAGGTCCAAGTCACAGGCATCTGTCAAGTACTCACTGGAGTTCTGAACTAGCAATGGGGATTATGAGAGTCAAGGACACAGTCCTGTCACCATGAGGAATACAGTCTTCTGGAGGATAGAACATAGAAAGAACAGAACCATCAACAGAGAAGGCCTCCCAAGGAAAGTGACATGTGAGCTGCGATGCAGTGGGTACCTGAGAGCTAGCCCAGGGAAGATGGGGAAGAAGAAGAAAGAACATGAGAAAAGGCCTAGAAGTGAGTGGGATATTCAGGGATATTAAAAGAAGTGAATTGTAGCCAGGCGTGGTGGTGTACGCCTATAATCCAGCACTTTGGGAGGCTGAGACAGGAGAATCTCAAGTTCAAAGCCAACCTCAGCAACGGCGAGGCGCTAAGCAACTCAGTGAGACCCTGTCTCTACATAAAACACAAAATAGGGCTGGGGATGTGGTCAGTGGTGGGTGGAGCACCCCTAAGTTCAATCCCTGGTACCAAAAAAGAAAACAGAAGTGAATTGTGATTGACCTTCAGGCAGAAGGTGAAGGACAGGGAAACTCCTCCTGAGAAGTTGCAGCAGGCCGCAGCTCATAGTGTTTTGAAGGCTCAACTTTTTAATGTGACCAGTGGTCTGAGGGTGATGCAAACCCCCAGGGAGCTCTAAGCAGGGATGGGAAAGGACAGAATATGTAGTTTGGGGAGCTGGAGTGTGTACCACAGAAATGGCCAGGGCTTAAGTTTTGGAGACAGGAGACCAATTAGGACACTGTTGCAATGATCTATGTGAAAAATGCCACTGACCTCAGCTGGAAGAGCAATGGGTTTGCAGAGAATTCAACACGTTAGAGAGAGACATTAACAGAGAGGAGAGAACTGAACAAACAAAATGAAGGATGAGAAACTATGAGTGAGAAAAGGGTAGTGTTAAAAGATACTTTTCCAAAAAAAGGTAAAATCATGACTCATAAGGATATAAAATGAACACATGTTAAGATTTTATTTTGCTCATAAAGAAGGAAGCAGGCAGATGTTATATCTGGTTCAAGGGAGAAATTGAAAAACAGACACATTTATAGATCAGGAATATTGAAATGAATGTGCAAGTGGAAGCAAAACTAGCTTTTTTCCACAGTGGGGAAGAGAAGGCAATTGCACCTCTACAAGATAGGACAGGATTTGCACATCTATAGCTAAGAATTATTTTGCATCCTATTAGGCACATGCAGTCACAGAGCCGCACAATAGCTTCCACAGAATCGGCGTCCTCTACACACTGCAGTTTTCCATCCTTCCTTGCAGAAGGAGGACTCCAAGACTTTGACTTAGATACGCTGGAGGACAGCTGTGACATTGGAAGAGAGCCCTAAGGGGCTGAAGGAGAAGAGGATGACAAACTGACTTGGTCACATTTGCCTAGGGAACACTTCCACCTGATGGAAGCTGGGTCCTGTTATAGTGTCAAGGACAAAGTGCCCTGGACTCAGTGGCTTCAATTTTTTTGTGGGGTGGGGGGTACTATGGACTGAACTCAGGGGGACTCGACCACTGAGCCACATCCCCAGCCCTGTCTTGTATTTAGAGACAGGGTCTCACTGAGTTGCTTAGCACTACCTTGCTTTTGCTGAGGCTGGCTTTAAACTCGCAATTCTCTTGCCTTAGCCTCTCGAACCACTAGGATTATAGACATGCACCACTATGCCTGGCCAGTGGCTTCAATTTTGGGAGAAACTTTGCTTTAAGAACCTTTCCCTGCCCTCAGCCTCATTTGACATTTATTGAGCAACATTTCTACAGAAGGTCTGTGCCTAGTGCTATGGTGTATTCTAAACACATCTGGTCTGGAAGAAACTTCCAGTGTGGCTGTTGCAAATTGGGAAAACATTTTCATTAGAAAAAGAATGGCACACACACACACACACACACACACACACACACACAGGTAGGAAAAATGTCACCAATGTGATCACTTTTCCAGTGTACTATTTAAAGACTCCTCAATATAAGGACTGCTTTCAAAACTCAAAACTAGAAAATGTAAAGTGCAAATGACTGTCTTCCATTTGTCCATTTACAGCAAAAGACATATAAAATTATTTTTAAGAGCCAGGCATCGTGGCACACACCTGTAATCCAAGCAACTCAGGAGGAGTATTTCAAGTTTGAACCTCAGCAACTTAAGGAGATCCTGTATCAAAATAAAAAATTTTAAAAAGGGCTGGGGGTATAGCTCAATGCACCCTGGATTCAATCCCCAGTACCACCAAAATATATATTTTATATATATATATAAATTGAAGCCACTGAGTCCAGGGCACTTTGTCCTTGACATCATAACAGGACCCAGCCTCCATCAGGTGGAAGTGTTCTCTAGGTAAATGTGACCAAGTCAGTTTGTCATCCTCTTTTCCTTCAGCCCCTCAAGGCCTTCTTCCTGCATGTGTGTGTGTGTGTGTGTGTGTGTGTGTGTGTATAAAAATAATTGCTTTTGTGACTTTCATATATTTGGAAACATTTTACATCATACGGTTTCTAGATACATGATGCTGTTTTAATAGCATATATGTGAGCAAAGTAAAGCAGTATGGTATACTAGTATTAATTAAATATAAAGTAGGAATCATCTGTGCAGATTCCAATAGGAATTCTGTGTTTCTCTGCCTCTGCATCTCTCTATTGCTTACTGAAAGTGACAGCTGACTCTTACCACAGGCACAGTCCCACCTGCAGGGAAAGAAGCTCTTATATAGAGGGATTTAGGTCCTTATGTGTTGTCATGGTAGGTTCTGGGCCCTGAACCTTGCCACAGAAACCTGCATTGCAGAGGGAATGGAGTTCAAGGTCTGTATACAAGACCCACCTTGCTCTGGTCAGTCCCTTCTTTGAGCTGAGTCCAGAGATAAGGACCCTGCTCCCTGCTGATGCACTTCTCTGATGTCAGCTGCCAATCTTGTTGGACTTTGAGTATTGCATCCCCCCTTTCTCCTCTGTCATGCTCTGTCTGCCTGCTGGAACATCCCGACCTCTGGGGTTAGGCCCATCCACTTACCCCACACTGAGTGCCCTCTAGGACTTGGCCCCAACTTTGTTATATCCTTCAGTTGCTCTGTCCTGGACATCACACCAAACGTCAGGTAGACACCAGTGCAGCTGCCTGGTTCACTCTGCTTCTCTGTTTGGTTCTCTAGGCCATATTTGTCTTTACTGGTAAAATCCAATTAATGCTGGGTTGCAGTACTATCTATATTTACATCAAATCTGCCCCTTTGTTCCCATAGATTCATATACTATGGAAACATCAAAGGATGTTGAAAGTCTTTGGTTCAAGTTTGCTTTTCCTTTACCCAGTCCCCTCTGACAAATAGAAATGTTGGTCCCAGGAACTATCTTATACTGTCTGCTCCCCTTCCTCTTTCCATTCTGAAAATCACTGCTCTCTCACATATCTCCAGTAGTAAACAGATTGCTATTTGTCTCTCCCATTTGTGCTACATAGAAAATATATTGGTTAGTTTTCTGAAAATCATTTTAGAGTAAATGTTCACCTCTTTATATAACCCTAAAAATCACTGCTCCCTTTGTATGTACAGATATATGGGTCTGGGTACATATGCAGGTGTGCGTCCTGAATACTTACTGAAATAAGTCACATCGAAGGTATAGTTACCACCCTTGCTCTTCCCTTCTAGAAAAATAGCAAGCAACTCTCACTGAGCACAGATGACCTGTGGGACAGTGTGTGAGTTCTTTCTATGTACTCTGTTTCAATCTACCTAACAGTTCTATGAAATAGCCCTAATCATTGTACAAGAAATCTGAGGCTTAGAGAGATAAAGCAATTTACAAGCTTCACCATTAGTACGTGATAGAACTCAAGTCTGCTAATTCTGGATTTTTAAAATGTCAACATCATCTTTGCACCCCAGTCCCTCGCACAGAGAGGGCCCTTACTACCGGCCTGTCAAGTGAATGAATGCTTAACACTTCCCTTATTTAGAATTTGTTATGGTTTAGATCTGGAATGTTTCCTAAAGGCTCATGTGTTGAAAACTTTGTTCCCAGTACAATAATATTCAGAGTTGGGGCTCTTTAGAAGTGATTGAATATTGAGGGCTCTGACCTTATCAATAGATCCATTGATGGTTCATAGCTGATAGCATTATTGGGAAATAGTTGGAACTGTAGGAGGTGGGACCTAAATTGAAGGGAGTGTGTCCTTGGGGGTGTGTCCTTGGGGGTGTGCCCTTGGCTTGCCTGCACTCCCCCACTTGATTTCTTGTCCACCACAAGATAAGCAGCTGTATTCCACTCTGGCCTCCTCACCATTATATTTTGCCTCACCACAAGCCCACAGGTCAAGTAACTTTGGATTGAAACCTCTGAAATCATGAGCCAAATAAATCTCTTATCCTTTAAGTTGTTTTTCTCAGGTATTTTGTCATAGCAATGAAAAGCTGACTAATACAGGATTCATCAGCAACTAACACAGATTATATAACTACTTTGAACCAACCACTGTGCTTTCACACGAAAAAATCAGTTAATGGTTTATTTGATAAAATCCATAATTAGACAGAAACAATCATTACATGACAGAATCAAACCTAGATCACACTTTTTTTTTCTTCATTAAGCTTTACCATTGACACTTACTTTATCCATCATGATGACTCAATCATCTGTTTTGGCTTAGAGAGGGACTGAGAAAGATAAAGTTAAAGAAAGGACTCCCTCTCTCTGTCTCTCTTTAATGTAACCAAGGAAAATTAGAAGAAAAGAAAGAGTCAAAGAGAACATGTGGTAACCCCTGGGATGCTGAACCCAGAAGTGATTAAATTCTGCCTTTGGGGTGCCAGAGAGGAAGTCATGTTTCCTTCTCAGGTAATAAAAATGTCCTCCCATTGCCAAAGCAGAGGATTATCATGGGCCATACCAGGGAGTGTGGCTACCACAGATCTCAGGTTACTGGGAACCTCTCTCAGACACCCAAGGTCATGGTCACCACCCTAGCTTTGAAGCCAACCCCAGCTGGATTCAAATTCCAACTCCATCACCTACTAGCCACATGACTTTGAAGGAGGACAATGACACCCACCGGAGAGATCGCATCTAAAAAGCGCTAAGTAGAGTTTCTCAGCATTCAACGCATAGTAGCTATTATGTTTATTATTAATTATTGTTATCAACTAATAAACCACTTCAAAAGCATTTTGAGGAGAAATAAAGCCTCCTGTGGAAGTCACCTGCTGAAGAGCCATATTCAGAGTGCACTTTACATACTTGCAGGAGCAAGCAGAAAGGAGCCACTCCTTTTACACCTGAAAGTGTAAAACCAGGAAATGCGTACTCCCACCCAGATGTCCTGCAGTAAGCCAATGTGGTGCCACCAACCAGCCAAAGGAAAATACCTCCAGACCTGGAGGAAGAACAAATTCTGGGCCAAAACTGTTTCTGTGTTGACACTAAAAAGTAAAGCCACTTCCTTATTAAAAAGGAATTGATATTTACAACAGAATTTCTTTTTTTGTTTGTTGTCTGATCTGGTCTTGAACTTGTGGACTCAAGTGATCCTCCCACCCCAGCCTCGTGAGTGTTGGGAGAGCTCATTCTGTCTCTCATAGTTCATCGCATACAATACAAGGCTGTTAAATAATCAGCACTATGGAGCATAGTTTCAGTCACTTCTGAATTAATTATTTGTTTGTAGAAGATCTAGAGTTAATACTTCCCTCCAGGTGTTTATTCAGTCAGAGATCCCACCCCAGGAGTCAAGGCCCTGGAGCAGAATGGAAAAGCCAGCTCAGCGTATTTCTGACTGAGAGTGAGACAAGTGAAGCAGTCCCAAGAGAAAGGTCACCGAAAGTGAGATTCACTGAGCAGTCAGGGCAGAAATCAAAGGGCAAAAGTCATTTTGTATCCCTCCCTCTCTCTGGTTCCCATAGCCAAGCAACCAACAAGTCCTGTCAATTCTCCCATCAGGAGGGAACTTGGATCCTTCCCTGTGATTCCATCTTTGCTCCATTTTTTATGGTCCAGACCTTTCCTCTCATTATCTCCTCAAATGCATGCTCCATTCAGCAGCTAGTGCGAGCCTTTTAAACCTAACTCGATTCATGGCATGGCAGGCATTGTCTTAGCCCTTCCATAGCTAAAGTCCAAAATTCTTGAGGCCGTGTGTCTCTGCTCACCCTTTGGGGCATTCCCCTGTCTTTTAGTTCTTCCAACAGGCCACTCCCCCCGAGGGCCTCCATACAGTCAATCCCCTTCCTCTCCTTGGAATTCTTTCCTGGTGCTTTCTAAGACCGGACCTATCCCGAAAGTTACTTCTTTAGGAAGACCCTTCCCAGTTCAAATTAGGTCTGTCTTTCCTTCACATAATTTACCTCCATTTTCATTTGTGTGTTGTGTGTACAGATGCATAGGGATGTATGTGTATGTACACATATATACATGCATGTACGTGTCCTTATAAATATTTTAAATGCCTGTCTTTCCTTCAAGACTGTAAGTTCCAGGGAGATAGGAATTAAGTTTTGTGTTTATCACCATATACCTAGCACCAAGTAGAATACAATATAACATGAAGAGAATCAATAAATATGTGTTGAACAATTAAATAAGTGAATGGGTACTGTTGATTTGTGAAGGGAGAGGAAGAGACAGGGACAAACACTTGTCAGTATTGGCCACAGGGATAATGACTTTCCTGGGAGAAGGAGATAATATTTAACCAGTTGTCAACAGATGCAGGAAAATTCAAAACCAGGCATTAGTATTTAAAACAGAAATTCTGCACTTTCTTTAACAGTTTGGTACACTACTTATAATAGAGACCGCAAAAGTAGACTTAAATGAAGGAAATGTCATCACAGCTCACCAGTGCAAATCCCTATTGTTCACATTCTTTGTGCTCAGGAACCCAAAAGTGGAAATGATTTGCTGACAAGGACGAAGAAATCGCTGCTGAGAAACAGCTACATGCTGTTGATTTGTGAGTTTCTGTTTTCCCAGAAACAACTGGCTGTTTTTGCCTAAGCTTGTGAACACTAACCTACCAGCTAGATGGCATTTCTTTAAATAGTAGGCATTGTTGCTGATTTCTTCTCACCCCTTTAACTGATAGACTTGAAAGTCACCAGAGTGAAAGTCAGGCAACATTTAGAATGAAGGACTCAGACCCACTAAGGTGGTAACTAAGATTCCCTCCCAAGAAGAACCTTAGAAAAGGGAGAATTCTTTCCAGAATTCCCACCCCAATTGTTCTGCATTCCAGAATCTATTAATTTTTCTTTGCTCCCACCACAGGAAAATGTTTAGTCTCAAGGGAAACAAGTCAATTAAGCAGTTGCTTAAGGGTAAAACCAAAATAATTCAAGAAATTTTAATGGAGCCACTAATTGCTCCTCCTGAAATCTAATGAGGATGTCACTCAGATGGAAACTCAACAGATACTACCCATGTCAGGCGTGGACTCAGTGCAAAGATATACATACGGTCTGATGCCATTCAGCCGTGTGAGGCCAGAGAGGACACTGCCACCTGATAATGCTGTGGGGACAGACAAGAAAATAGCTTAAGCTGCAGAGGATATCGTAGGTAAGTTGTGAACATTGAACTATCAGAATCCAGAAATCTAAATTCATCGTCTGTCTTTGTGGCATATGGATTCACAAGTTAGAGGGCTTTGGCTCACTTCTGCTTTGTGGAACATTTTCTACCTGCTGAACTTCTTGTTATCTTTACTGATTCCCCAAAAGTTTAGCCCTGCCCAGTCTCTGTGGGGGTTAGGATAAAAGGATATGTTCAGAATGTGGACTAATAAAAAGCCGTGCAACTTTCTAAAATGTTCCAATGAAATGGAAAAGAAAATTAAAAATGTAAGCTTCTTAAAATGTAAATGGTGCCAGCCCGTCTTGCCCATTTAAAAAGAAGGAGTCTGGAATGGTTATGAGATGAAGCACAAAGGTTAAAAAGAGGGCTAAGCTGGAGATAAGGGAGACCTTGCTTTTGCTCCCTGAGTGGTGGTATCAGCTCACGCCATGGCTCTGGACCTCGCTGTCTTCATTGGGTCTAATGTGTCTCATAAGTCTGTTGTGAGTACATCATGCTAATGACCCTAAAAGTCTCCTGAAAGGTAAGAAGTGCCTCTGTAAGTGCCTGCTGTTGTTAGTTCAATCAATTAGGTCTCAACCCAAAGTGAAGGAAGAAGCAAGTCATTCTCATTTGAGCACAATTGTTTCAGAACACTTCTACCTGCCTTTCCTCAAAAGGCACTAATCTCTCTCACTGGAGTAAGATGGAAAACCCTGAATGACTGGGTCACCTTCCATGGCTGGTGAGCACATCTTGCCAGCCTTGATTCAGCCATTACTTCTTGTTATATCTGATCTTTGAGCTGGTGCTGTATTTTCATGTTACATAGAATTAAGTGCCCCCAAATCACTAACAGCATAGGTTAAGTGTTCTTCTACCTCGCCCTGGCAGAATTAAATCCTTCATCTGATGTAGCTTCATGTTCCCAGACATCAATTTGTCAGATTCTGTGCATCCATGTGTCCCTCAAGGATGAAGGACCCAGGGGACCCCAAATGAGGTCCTCTTTGACCTTGTTTCCCTTAAATTGAATAGCCCATGCCTGGCACTTAGTAAGGACTTGATTAGATTTTTCTCTTAATATGTTATTTTTTTTATGCAACACTTTGGGGTCCTAGGCATAATAGTTACAAACAGTATTTTGTTGCTTCACAATAGGAAAAGCAGAAATTTGCCTCTGTGGTGAGCAGAAATTTCCACAAGGTTATTTTTCTTCCTCGACATAAGGAAAACAGTGTTTTCTGACACAGATACTACCCTCCTAAGTGATGAAAGATTTGTACAGTTGGAGCAGACTGTGTGGGGTACAAACATTTGTTATTGTGACTTTAAACAAATCAAAAGGACTTCTTTTGGCCTGTCTGATCCAGGTGGCTTTCAACAGCTCACATTTGTAATGCTGTACAAACAAACAAAAAATATATAGCTATTGCATTGATTATGTTTTTCCCATTTATTCAAATAATTTCAGAATTTCTTATTTAAAAATAATTAAGTCAATGAAAATCTCCAATAATGAAATTGAAGACTATGTGTAGTATGTTGTTCATTCATTAACTTGATCTGTTGGAGTAGAAAAGATTTGGATACATGTACAACCAGCTATTAAGTAAGTGGGAAAAAAAGAGAATTTGGGATAAAATTTGCTTTCTTATAAGTACCATGTACTAACCATGCACCACTGGAGCTCCTAAATTTTGCTCTCTGATTTGTAAACTTGGTATGTTTTTGCCTTTGCTATTTGTTTTGCTTTGTTTTACAGTGCTGGGAATGGAACCCAGGGCCTCTTGCATGCTAGACAAGTACTCTACCACTGAATGACATCCAGCTCTTATATATTTTTTTAATGTTTTGTTTTGAGACAGGGTCTCACAGTGCTGCCCAGGCTGGCCTGGAACTTGCCAAGCTCTTGTTTGGGCCTCCTGAGTACCTGGGATTACAGGTGTGTGCTACCCTGACTGGCTTGAAACGGATTTTGATTACTCTGTGGGTTATAAACCAGCACAAGAATCATTAGCTAAAGGTTGATATTCAAGCCCAATTTGGGTCTAAGTTGACACTTTCTTGGATGTCCTTTGGGTGCCCCCTAATACTTCCCACTCTATTTTACAGCAGGGACTTCTTCCACTCATGTTCTGTGGCAGTGAAGGCGATGTGGTCAGCAGCTCCTCTCACAGGCAGGCCATGCTGAGCGGATCGCCAGCCTGTGTAGCATTTGAGCAGAGGGGTGGGGGTTTCAGGATACATGATGTATATCAGGTAGAATAGCAGCCTCCAAAGTTCATGTCTACCCAGAACCTTATAATATGACCTCATTTGAAACAGGGTCTAAGCAGGTATAATCAAGATAAGGATTGAGATAAGATCATTCTGGATTAAGTTCCTTATATGAGACAGAAAAGCACACAGAGACACACGGGAAAACAACCTGTGGTTAGGGAGGCAGAGATGGAACTCAGGGAGCTACAAACGGAAGAAGGAAGGAGGGCTGTCAACACCAGAGGCTAGGAGGAGGCAGGGAAGGATTCTTTCTTAGAACCTTCAGACACCTTCACCTCAGACTTCTAGCTCCTGACATATGATAGAGCACATTCCTGATGTTCTACCACCCAGTTTCTGGTAGTTTCTACAGCAGCCCCAGAAAACTAATACAAATGGTGATCTACAGTAACCCTCCTCTCTCCTTTCTTATGGGAGGGCTCACTGCATCATCTCCTCTGGGCTCACTGCTGTCCTGCCAAGGGAAGAAATATTTGCTATACCAGAATAGTTCTTCCTCCCGTTCACTTCACAGCATATGAACTGCAGCAAGGAAAGGACAGCAAAGCAAAAGCAACAGGATTGCTCATCCAGGATACAAACAACCCACCTGGCCTGGGAGCGGCCTGAGTGTCTCTCTGCTTCTAGTTGACTGTGTGACCTTGAGGAAGCGCCTTTGCCCTCGAGACTTCCCTTTCCTTAAAATGAACTGGTTGACCTCTACATCTTTAAAGTCCATAATGATGCAGAATTATTTAGCAAATAATGGCCTTCAGACCAAAGGGAAGAGAACAGGAAGGACACAGAGAACCCTTGGAAACATGACCGCTTTCTCCCCAAGGGAAAATAACTCCCACAAATGCTTAGAACCCACCTTACTGAGAGCTTTAATCATAATATCATTTGTTGTTGTTTGTGCCTGAAATAGCCTCTTCTACAATTACTGATAGAGTACCTGGGTCCTGGCAAAAGACTATCCTTTTTAAATGCAAATGTACCTATCGAATTGGTTGAGGGTGATTGTTCTGAGGGCCCTTCACATTGACGTAAGTATGGGTTTCTCCCTCTGTCTCTGCTTTCCTACATGAACACAGAACTCTGGTTTCAGCAACTCTTGCAGCAGATCACAATCATGGAGACCTCTCCTTAGAAGGACCTTCTCCTTAGAAGACCTCTCCTTAGAGACCTCTCCTCTCCTTCCTGGCACAGCTAGTTGGGTACTTGCCTACTAACCTTGCAGGCACCCAATTCAAGGTTAGAGGAAGATTTAATTAGAGAGAAAATATAATCTTTCAATCTTTAGATTGCTTATCAAGGACCAAAGTCTCCAAAGAATCTCATGGGCTATTTGCAAATCAACAAATTCATTGGCAAAGGGGAGAAAACAAGGTTAGGAAGAGTTAATTTAGGTTCCAGGTCTGCTCTCCAAGACCTTTAGCCTGTGTTTACTTCTTACATTGCCACATCATTATTCCCCTTTTGCCTAAATCCCTCCTCCACAGCAACTGGTGAGCTGTAAATTTTGTTGTTTATATTCTTTTGCAGCTTAACTCTTACATGTCCAGTTACGCATTCTACCTAAAATCATCAGCAGATTACTTCCTTGTGGATCATTTACATTTTTCCCCCATATTTTGTGTTTAAGAAAAATAGCCAAAAAATGCACCTGCTTAAACAGAAGAAAAGGAAGGAGAGTATTGTTGTCAATAAATTCCTCCTTTGGGCCAGTTGTGGAAACTTGAAGACTCTGAAAATCACCTGAATGAAGACTTACAGAAAATGATTCAACTGTTATTATGAATTCCTTAATGTTTGGTTAAAAACATCAACATAGGGAAGTCGGGCATGGTGGCGCACACCTGTAATCCTAGCACTTTGGGAGGCTGAGACAAGAGAATCCTGAGTTCAAAGCCAGCCTCAGCAATGGCGAGGCGCTAAGCAACTCAATGAGACCCTGTCTCTACATAAAACACAAAATAGGGCTGGGGATGTGGCTCAGTGGTCGAGTGCCCCTTAGTTCAAACCCTGGCACCAAAATAAACAAACAAATAAATAAATAAATAAATAAACATAGGTTGAAATTAAAACAGGGAGCTGAGATTGGGGTTCAGTGGTAATGCAGTTGCCTAGCATGTGTGAGGCACTGGGTTCGATTCTCAGCACCACATATAAATAAAATAAAGATCTATCAATAACTAATAAAAATATTTTTAAAAAAGAAATTAAAACAGGTTAAAACGACAGAAACACATAAAAATAAATGCTCTAACAATGCTTGCTTGAAAGAAAAACATATAGTAAGGAAACTATATGTTTCCTTATATGTTTGCTCGAAAGAAAAACATATAGTAAGAAAAACTCTGACACTTTAGAGTGAGGAGGAGGAAGGGGTGGGAGGAGCTGGGATGGAAAATGCCAACTACAGGAAGGGGAGGAGAAGCTGTCACAGATCTGATGACATCTCAGGAGTCCTTCTCCAAGTGTTGATTTTGTTGGACACAGCTGTTAACTAAACAAAGACAGTCGTGCAAAATGTCACTAAACAAAGATTACCATACAAAATGTCCTGTCTGGGAGCAACAAGAGTCCCACCAATGGGACAACAAGTGCTCTTGGGCCTCTCAAGATGTTCCTCTCAGGTATAATCCAGAACCAGCACGTTCTTAGCACAGCCTAGGCTGTACTGAAGCTCTGTACAAAGCCCAGGTTACACTAAGATTCCTGTGGTTCTCAGGTTGAGATGCCAAAGTAGGCCATTTAGCAGCCAGCAGTGCCTGGTGACTAATTCATCAGGGCTCTGAGGATTATTTCTGAAGGTATAAATGAATGTCACTCTCTGAGCCCCAGGAACATAGCTCACCAAACATGAGTCATTGTGCTAATCCAGCATAGGACTGTGTATAGTGTACGCTGCATTATTCGTCCTGGTCCCAAGAGAATAAGCAATGATATATTTAAAGCAGGAAGAGAGAGAGAGAGAGAGAGAACTAGCATTAACAGTGAAATATATAAAGAATGCAAATGAAAGAACAGTGGAAGTGACCTTGAGTCCTGTGGCTCAAACTAGTTCCCTGTTAGCTAAGAGCCAAGATGATCCCGAACATAAGGAGCAGAGGTTACAGATGTTCTATTTATTAAACAGAAAACATTAACAACTCGGTTGTACATTGAAACACACTAGAACATGAAAATAAACATAGGGCAAAGGGGAAAAGTTCAATGAATTTTGTCTGATGATTTTTTTTTCTGGTTTTTTTTTTTTCTTTTCTTCTTTTTAGTGGCATCTCAGCCTTGGCATTTGATCAAATATAAGCCAAGGAAGAAATCGATACGATTATTTTTTCAGGGCTGTTTTCATCCCTTGAAGATTGGCAATTTTAATACAACCCACCCAAGAAACTGTATATTGAACTACAAAGCTAAAGGTCAGATCTCAAAGTTAGGTAGCCAGTTTCATCCTTTGGGAAAAAGCAGAGACTGAGATCTTTAGAAATTAAGGTGACATTCCTGTTTTACAGGCTGAAAATTGAGAACCAATAAATTGAAATGAATTGCCTAGGGTCATGATGGAAATGAGTCTAGAACTTAGACATCTATCCATTCATATGCCATGGGCCTTAGATCTTTTTGTGTGTTGGGGGGAGGGGTTACTGGGGATTGAACTCAGGGGCACTCAACCACTGAGCCACATCCCCAGCCATATCCCTATTTTGTATTTTATTTAGAGACAGGGTTTCACTGAGTTACTTAGCACCTCACTTTTGCTGAGGCTGGCTTTGAACTCGTGATCCTCCTGCCTCAGCCTCCCAAGCTGCTGGGATTACAGGCATGCACCACCATGCCCGGCTGGCCTTAGACCTTTAGTGACTACTCATCACCACAATCCCTCCTAAGGCTTAGGCTGGGGGTAGGTAAAATGGAAGAGAGCCATCGCATTTACCTCCAAGTAACTCTAAGGATGCCACATTACTTAAACGCTACTTCTGAAAAATATGATGAGCAGCTTTTGCTGTTGGTAGGACCGAAGTGTTCTACATGTGTAACTAGAGAGCTCACATACTACCTGAGACTATCCATAGCTGCAGGCAAGTTCTGCCCCAGTCCTAAATCCTTCACCCAGACCTTTAAATTTGATGTATGAAATTTCTTTCTGCTCTGAGAATGGGAAAATGAGCTGGGCTTAATTAAGTGTCACCACCAAGTTCATAAGAGTGAGCCTCTTTCTCAGTCTGTCGGATGGAGTTAGGTTGATACACTGAGCACCTATGGGCAGCCTCTAAGCAGGAGGATTCACAGTTACCTCAAGCATGCTCTCCTCCCTGGAGAAGTCACACTCAGCTTCACTTTTTCAGCCAGATCCAAGTCAGGGTTGCCTGATGTCTTGCTGTTGCTACCTGGCTGGTGTTGGCAGCTGGAGAAGCAAAAGCTTGTCCTTAGTGCTCATACCTCTCATGGGACCAAAGAGATTCAGAAGCATTGATGACATTTTAGGGGATTCATCATTTGACTTTGAAAAGGTCAGAAGAGAAATCAGATTTTGAGTCCACTTTTCCATCTGTACAAAATCCATTGCTAGAGTTTGGCCATAACAAACTTAAAAATCAGCCAACATCTGCCTGGAGAAGGCAAATAGCAGAAATCGGTGCCAGGGACTCTTAAATTTAGAAAAGTAGCAATCTCCAGAGCAATGAGCATTAACAGTGTGAAGAGGCTCTTCAGAATGCTGTGTGCCTTCCACATATGCCCAGCCTGGACTTTGAGAATCCACACGTCAGACACAGGGAAAGCAGAGAGGCCAGCCAGAAGACACCCCAAACTTGGGCCAGTTTCAGGCCATTGTGCCATTGTACATTTGTGGTTACAGATAAAAAGGAATTCTATTTTCAGTGCCCTTAGGAAAGGAAATTTATAGCATCCCATGTCAGTGCTATCCATGAATAATCCTCCATGGTCAAAAGACAAAGGAGAAGCCGGGCGCGGTGGCTCAAGCCTGTAATCCCAGCACTTAGGGAGGCTGAGATAGGAGAATCGCGAGTTCAAAACCAGCCTCAGCAATGGCAAGGTGCTAAGCAACTCAGTGAGACCCTGTCTCTACATAAAACACAAAATAGGGCTGGGGATGTGGCTCAGTGGTCGAGTACCCCTGAGTTCAGTCCCCAGTACCAAAAAAAAAAAAAAAAAGACAAAGGAACAAATTAGGAAGGAATCCCAAATCACCCTAGGCAACCTGCCAGATTTCCAAAAGGTGGAAATTAGGATCCATGAGACTTGGATTCCACTCCCAGGTCTATTTCCAAGATACCTCATGAGCTTCTGTAAATCCCTAAACCTTGGTTTTCTCATATGTGCAATGGGATGGCTTACCTCACAGGGCTAGTGTGCAGCTCACAAAAAACATAGTCTTATTCTAACTAACATTAGACTATCTTTCCCTCTCTCCTCTGGTAAGTCTGTGACTCCAGCTGGCTCCCCAGACTCAGCATAATTTTTATTCACCTTTCCACCACCTGCTGGCTCCCAGTGGCCTAGAAATCCAGGTAAAACAGGCCACTACTAAGTTAAGAAAGAGTGGCTACAGAGGGGATATCTTTTAAGGATGTTTCCAGTCAGCAGGCCTTGATACAAAAGTCCTCTCTTCCACGCTGGTGATCAATCAGAGACCAGACCAGCATTTTCTTTTAATTAAAAAGTAAAATTCTTATTATGACCCCAAACCTTAATATATCTTAATATATTCCTGCTGTTTTCCTTGGAAACTTGCTGATTCAGGTACATGCCCAGATCAGATTGGTCAGATTTTGGAAACAGAACTGTGGTTCATGCAAAAATCAGGTCAGCAATCAGCAACTGCAGCCCGTCATTAAGAGCTTCTCCAATAATATGGTCAGCTAGGAAATGAGATTGAGTAAAATCTGATTCTTACCTGGATTTAAATCAGACTCCCTCTACTATCTTAAAGGCTCTGAGATTTTCATTTTGTTCTTATTTTCCCCATTCATTCGTTCTACTGCTCTCCTCTGCAATGAGAATCTCTCAGAGCTACAGAATCAGGACCTTCTTCCTGAAGACGTCCCTTCCCAAAGAGCTGCTTTGAACTGATTAGTTAGAACTTTGGAGATGAGGAGGTCTTTCAAAAAGGAAGGGAAATCCATCCATGGATGGATCAGCGCTGCTTAGTAGGCACAAAAAAAAAAAAAAAAAAGACAGGCCAGCATGTCTGAATGTTGCTAAACTACAGCTGAAAGTTCCTGAAGGGTATGTGTGAGATGATGTGCAAACCATGCATGCAGGATTTTTGGCCAGGGTGTTGACTATAAAACCCCTGGGGGACCCCATCCACAGAGCTGGTCCAAGAGTGAACATGGTCCCCTTCTGCCTAGATCCAGGAGAGGTCTATCTGTCACTCATCCTGCATGCCTTCTTTTCTTGAACATCTCCCTCGAACTTTTAGGGAAGAGGGCTTTTCCCAAAAAGGAGAGTCCTAGGCCCAACAGAGAAATAAGAAAAAGGAGCTGGGCGCAGTGGCACACACCTGTAATCCCAGCACTTAGGGAGGCTGAGACAGGAGAATCGCGAGTTCAAAGCCAGCCTCAGCAACTGCGAGGCGCTAAGCACCTCAGTGAGACCCTGTCTCTAAATATAACCCAAAATAGGGCTGAGGATGTGGCTCAGTGGTCGAGTACCCCTGAGTTCTATCCCTGGTACCAAAAAAATAAAAAAGAAACATACACACATACATACCTATCTCCTATGGTTTAGATGTGAGGTGCCCCCCAAAAGCTCATGTTTGAGACAATGCAATAAAATTCAGAGATTAAACGATTGAGTTCTAAGAGTTGAGTTCTAATTGAGTTCTAATCAGTGCATTCATCCCCTGATAAGGATTAACTTGGTGGTAACTGTAGGCAGATCCGGTGTGGCTGGAGGAGGTGGGTCCCTGGGGGCGGGGCATGCCTTTGGGGTACATATTTTGTCCTTGTTGAGCAGAGCTTTCTCTCTGATTCCTGGTTCCATGTTCCCAGTTGCTCTCTTCCACCACACCTTTCCGCCATCACCTTGAGCCTCTAGAAATGGAGCCAGCCTTCTGTGGACTAAGACCTCTGAAACCGTAAGCCCCCAAATAAACTATTCCTCCTAAAGTTGCTCATCAGGTCTTTTGGTTACAAAAGAAAAGGTGACTAAAACAATACTTAAATGTGTGTGTGTGTGTGTGTAGATGGAGAATTTGTAGATAGTAGGTCCTCAATGGGTGCCTGAAAATGCAATAGTATTTAGTACTGAACCATGTGCATACTGATTTTCCTCTATGTTCCTATAACACATTTTAATTTATAAATTAGGCATAGTCAGGGATTAAAAACAATCATAAAAAACAAAATAGAACAATAACAAACAACATACTACCATAAAAATTAGTTAAAACTTGTGAACTATGTACTTCTGGAATTTTCCATTTAATATTTTTGACCACAGTTGACTGTGGATAACTGAAACCATGGAAAGTGAAACTGTGGATAAACAGGGCTTACTGTACACTCAATAAAATGTAATAGACACACACACATATATATATCCTCATATGTTATACTTCATATCATTTAGAAATATATATTAGTATATAACATTTATTTATTTATTTAGTACTGGGGATTAAACACAGGGGCACTTTACCACTGAGTCACATCCCCAGTATTTTTTATTTTTTATTTTGAGACAGGGTCATGCTAGGTTGCTGAGGTTCTTGCAAAGATGCTGAGGCTGGCTTCCATGAAATATATGTATACATATTCTAAAAAGTCCAACATCTAAAAGATGATACTTCATAATGAGAGAAGAGTCTCAACCTCTGATTCTTTTCCTTGATGCTCCTCACGTCAACATCTTATCTAATTGTATCCTTAATCCACATCACAGTTCTAAACAGAATTTCATAGAGGTTGAAGAATAATGCAGTTCACACTGCTTGGGAGCTGCTAGGAGGCTGGCCTGGTTTCTGAGCTAGAGAAACCCCAGGCAGGCAAAGGAAGATGAGAGTATGTAGCAACCAGAAGAGGAAAACAACTGAGTAGCTATAACTGATAGTCCCAGTTGAAAGAGACCAATAGAAGAGATTTATCAGAGAGAACTTTAGTCTAACAGGAATTCAGAGTCTCTTTCAGAGTCCTCAGAGATCTAATTAAGCCATATAAAAGACTTTGTGAAGCCAAAAAAGAAAGAAAAAAGAAATTATTACTTTTCACTTAAAAACAAAAAATTAATTATTGAATAGACAATTTGTAAAGGTCAATGATCACAAGAATAGAAGTCCAAGCCAGGCAAGGTGGCACACGCCTGTAATCCCAGCACTTTGGGAGGCTGAGACAGGAGAATCATGAGTTCAAAGCCAGCCTCAGCAATGGCAAGGAGCTAAGCAACTCAGTGAGACCCTGACTCTACATAAAACACAAAATAGGGCTGGGGATGTGGCCCAGTGGTCGAGTACCCCTGGGTTCAAACCCCCGTATCCCTCCCAAAAGAATAGAAGTCCATTGGATTAGACAAAGGGGAATGAAGGGAAGGGAAAGGGGATGGAATGGGGAAAACGGTAGAATGACTCGGACGTGACTTTCCTATGTTCATATATGAATACGCTACTAGTGTAACTCCACATCTTGTCCAACCACAAGAATGGGAGCCTAATTAGAATAAGTTATACTCCATGTATGTATAATATGTCAAAATACATTCTACTGTCATGTATATCTAAAAAGAACAAATACAAAATTAAAGAAGAATCAACTCAGAAGCCTAGAAGAAATAGGTTGTCACACAAAATGTGAAGAAAGAGAAATAGTTGGACAAAACAAAAATCAGAAAGCAGATCAAGAAGAGGAGATCCAGAAGGAAAAGAAGGGACAGAGGAAGGGGAGTTAATAATTAAACTGTGGAGGAAAAACCCTTCCTGTCTGAAGAAAGACTTGAGTCAGCAGATTGAAAGGGTTCATTGAGTTCTGGATAGGATTAATGGAAACACAACACGGCTCCTGGCAAAAAATTCTTAAATCCCAAGAATAAAGTAAGGAGTATTTAACTCTCTCAAAGACACTGTCTCAACAGATCCTTCCTGAATTTCCTACCTCAGAACCAGGAAACAGTAAAAATTCAGATTCCAGAGCTTCTGAATCACATCCTTTGGTATATTTGGGGAAATACAAACAGTTCAGGGTGAGGATCCCAGGGTGGAGCTCCTGAAGTCTTAGGAAAGGTCTGCTTGAGTTTACAAGTATCCAAGAATAGGAAGGCCACCTCATCTGACAGCCCTAAATGCTCTTCCTCAGGGAAGCATTGCAAATTATCTCCATGCTCCTCCTTAGAAAGTAAGACAATTGCCCTAAGCACTGTTGGTCTATTTGGGGAAAACAGATGGAACTGATATGAACAGCTTCATTGCTTTTTTTTTTTTTTTTTTTTTTTTTTTTTTTTTTTTTTTTTTTTTTAATGTTCCAGCTGTGACTTTGAAGTTTGTAAAGAAAAAAAAAATCATAAAAGTGAATTATCTAATGAAACCCCTTTTCTTACCGTCATTTACTTAACCTTCTTACAGAACACCAGGACCAGGCAAGGACTGTGCAACTACAGTCTAATTCTTGAACTAGGAATGAAACCACCATGTTTCTCCAGGGAGAGGCTCAAGGCAGGCAAATTTACCAGCTGCCCACAGATAATCTCACCACTATCTTCTCTACTCCCTGAGATCCTGTGTTTCAGAAGTAACCTCTGCTTTTCAGCAATAAACCTTAAGGAGGTATAATTTATGCAACTGAAATGCATCCATTTAAAATTTGATGAGCGTGGCCAGGTGTGATGGTACACACCTACAATCCCAGCGGCTCACAGGCTCAGCAGGCTGAGGCAGGAGAATTACGAGTTCAAAGCCAGCCTCAGCAACTCAGTGAGACCCTGTCTCTAAATAAAATGTATTTAAAAGGCTAGGGATATATGGAAAAAAAAATTTTATGAGTGTATTCACCTGTGAAACCACTACCACAACCTACATACAGAACACTTCTATCATCCAAAAAAGTTTACGTGGCCCCCTTTTGCAATCCATCCCTCCCTCCATCTCTAGGCCCAGGTGATCACTGATCTACCTTCTGTTACTGCAGTTTAGCTTGCATTTTCTTTATATAAATAGAAGTATATAGTATATGAGTCTCATAGGGCTGTTGAGACATCAGCACAAACCAACTGACTTTAAACAAGAGAAACTTACTCTCTAAAGTTCTAGAGGCTAGAAGTCCAAAACCCAGGCATCACCAGGACCACACTACCTTTAAAGTTTCTAGAGGAGGATCCTTTCTTGTCTCTTCGAGCTTCTGGGGGCCCCTAGAGTTCCTTGGCCTGTGGCAGCGTCATTCTGATCTCTGCCTCCATTTTCATATGGTCTTCTTGCTGGAGTGTTAGTGTCTGCGTTCTTTCTCTTATTAAGACACCAGTCATTTGATTTAGGACCCACCCTAAACCCAGTATGATGTCATCTTGAGATTTTTAACTTCATTACATCTGGAAAAAGACCCTATTGCCAAATAAGGTTGCATTCATAGGTACCAGGTGCTAGGACTTGGACATAGCTTTGCTTGAATACACCATAATCTAATTCTCTACTCACTGCAGATGGTCATTTGAATTCTTTGCAGACTTTTGATCATTACAGATAAAACTGCCATGCCCATTTGGGTTCAAGCCTTTGTGTGTGCATATACTTTCATTTCTCTTGGGTAAGGGTGTTGTACTCAAATGCATATCTAACTTTATACAAAATGGCCAAGAAGTTTCCCAAAGTGACTGTACTAATATTTACCTTCCTATCAGAAGGCTATGAGAGTTCTGTTTGTCCCAAGTCCTCACTAAAACTTGGTGCTTGTGATAGTTGTTGCTGTTGCTGTTGTTGTTGTTGTTGTTGTTGTTTATGCCATTTCAGTAAGCGTGTAAGGGTATCTTATCTTGGTTTTTATTTGCTTTTTCCCCATGAAGAATGATATGAATATCTTTTCATAAGCTTTTGCTGATTAATCATGTATTTTCTTTTGTAAAATGTCTATTTAAATATTTTTTCCTGCTTGTAATTGCATTGCTTATCTTGTTATTGTAAACAATAGTTTTGAAAACTTTTTTTCCCTAACAAGTGTGAACAAGCTATTTCTAATTTTTTTTTTTTTTTTTGGTTCTGGGGATTGAACTCAGGGGCACTCGACCACTGAGCCACATCCCCAGCTCTATTTTTTGTGTTTTATGTAGAGACAGGGTCTCACTGAGTTGCTTAACGCCTCTCTGCTGCTGCTGAGGCTGGCTTCGAACTCGCGATTCTCCTGTCTCAGCCTCCCAGAGTGCTAGGATTACAGGCGTGAGCCATTGAACCCGGCTGCTATTTCTAATTTGGAGCTTAGAAAGCTCTGCCAAATGACACCAGGCATAGGGGGGCACATCTGTCATCTCAGCTACTCAAGAGGCTGAGGCAGAGAGTTTGAAGCCAGACTCAGCAACTAAGCATCATGACCTTGTCTCAAAATAAAAAGGGTTGTGGTTGGGGATTTAGCTCAGTGTCAGAGTGCTTGCCTACCACATGCGAGGCCCTGAGTTCAGTCCTAGGCCTAGGGAAAGAAAAAAGTGAGGAAAAAAAATCAAAATAAAAAGGGTTTGGGGATATAGCTAGCTCCATGGTAGAGCACCACTGGATTCAATCCCAAGTACCAAAAAAAAAAAAAAGGAAAGAAAGCTCTGCCAGATGCTAAACAACTCAACAGAGACAGTTCCTAAACCAGGACCGACATCCTGTCTTGTAATGAAGAGAAAAACTGCTGCCCAGTAACAGGAGAGCTCGTGCCTCGTGCCTGCTGTGGAGTTCATTCCTTTTGGGTTCTACAACAAGCTGCACAGACCTTGGACCTTATTCCTTCATGTGTAAAATGAAGAGATTGCACTAGAGTAACCATACTTCCTTCAAGGTCAAACATGGAAATAGTTCCTTTTAGTGAATGTTTAAAATAGCCACAAAGATACTGGGTGCCATGGTACACACCTGTAATCCCAGTGACTAGGGAGGCTGAGACAGGAGGACTGCAAGTTCAAGGGAAGTGTCAGCAACTTACTTAAGCAAGTTAGCGAGAACCTGCCTCAAATATATATATATAGAGAGAGAGAGAGAGTGCTGGTGGTGTGGCTCAATAGTTAAGTGCCCCTGGGCTTAATCCCTGGTACCAAAAAGCAAAACAAAACAAAATAGCCACAAAGATCTTTCAAAATATACCATATTTTAATGTTCATACAATTTTTAAAAACGCATTGGTTCTCCTGAAGTCTGAAAAAATCCAACTGAAGAAAGATGAAAAGAGTTGTCCTTGCAAAATGGCAGATATCAACACATTTGAAGATCCTTGGGAGATTATTTTCTAATGAATAGGCTCCATATCAATGAAAACATCAGCCCAGCAGTTATAGCATCTCTTACAGCTCTGTAACTACAGCACACAATAATGCTGATTGCACACCAAGTCACATTACATTATACACAACGTCCCAAATAATAGCAGCGATATCTTTCAACAAAATAGACGAATATAATGCATGAACACGTACATTCAATATTTCTATTTGTATAAAATCTTTCCAGAGGCAATATCTCTGCATTCTTTCAATAATACTGTCAACTTTTAAAATACTTTAGTCTTCTTCCAAAAGAAAAATCATTTACACCCAGATGAGCTCATATGCAACTAGGAAGTTAATCCTATCAAATATCTCCCATGGCTATAAGCAAATTGCTTTTCGGAAATCAATGATAAGTATGTTAGAGATAAACTTTCTCTCAGTTCCCTTTTGTCACAAAGGGCACAACTTCAAAAGATAACTCTAGGATCAGGGTTGACTGGTGCCCATTGGTAATGGTTTCATATGGAACAAACCGGTCTGTGTGATGACTGAACCATAATTCTGATAGCTAGTCAGAATGACACTCCTTTAGGCTAAAGGCCATTTGGCCAACAGTCCTTAGATTTCATCAGCACCACACTCTGGGTATCATAACTTGCCAACTGAAACTACAAGGTCAGATACAACATAATGATAAAGTGGACAATCTAAAAACATTGTCCTGGCCCAGCCAGTCAGGAGTCTGACCTTCTACTATGTCCATAAGAATTGATGCCACTGCTTCCTTGTTGAATGCATGCCATGGTTTGGGAGCCTCTGGTTTTAGTTGAGTTCGGCCCTTGTCTTCATTTCAGCTTTGAAGGGAAGTGCCAGGAAAAGGCAGCCCTGTCTCCCTCCAGCTGTCAGAGGCAGCATCAGCTTTCAGGCCTTCAGAGCTGAAATTCCAAGAGTTTACTCAGGGATGTTTCTCCAGGAAAATCTGGGCAACAGCAACTTCTCTGTGCTTGCTTTGCTGGTTGGTATATGTCTGGAAGGACTATTTCCTTCATCTCTATCTCTATTGCCACAAGCCTCATTTTTTCCCCCAACATTCTCCAATTCAAAATTTTAAATACACACTAAAGTTGAAGTAATTTTACCATTAACATTAATATTTTAATATTAATGTCCACTGCTTTATTACAACATCAGTCTATCCCCATAGCCTACCTATTTGGGTGCACTATTGGGATATAGGCATCAGACCCAGGGCTCTGACATTCTTACTATTAAATAGACTTCAAAGAAACTGCATACATCAGTCTAACCCTCATTTGTCACTCTGTTCTGTTAGGCTGTGGTCACAGTTTTCATTAAAGAGGCGTTTCTTCCACTCCTAGGAATACTTTTTAAAACTGAATTAACACAGAATTCCAAAGTTCATCCAAACTAACCCAGTTCCCCCAATAACCTATACATCTTCTCTTCCATTTCTCTTATACAAAAGAGTTGAGTTCCCCCCACATTGACACTTGTTTATATTTTCCAAAAACTAGAAAGCCAAATAACCTTCAAAAGAAAAAAAGAAAGTCCTTCATCTATCATTGGTATTAAAGATCTATTTATATAGCTAGGAACATTCCTTGTCAAACAACAGCATTCTGTTTTTCTCTCTATTTTTTCCCCACTTTTGGATACCTTCCATGCCACTTCATTGCCAGCTTCAATGCTGACTTGGAATTAGAGTATGGAAAGCCTTTAGAAGGTCACTCAAGATTTCTATTTAAAAGTGGTGAACTAAAGAAATGTGTGTCTGCTACTGAAAAATCACCAATATAGAAAGTAAAAGCATAAAAAAGGAATAAAGTCAGAAAGACAAAAAGAGCAGGAGTGGGGATGAAAGCTGGCAATAGTTGTTAACAAATTCAGGAGGATTATGCTCGGGAAGCTGAGGCAGGAGGACTGGAAGTTCAAAGCCAGCCTCAGCAACTTAGCAAGGCCCTGAGCAACTTAGTGAGACTCTGTCTTGAAATAAAAAATAAAAAGGGCTCAGGATGTGACTCAGTGGTTAAGAGCCTCTGGGTTCAATCCCTGGTACCAAAAGTAAAAAACTTCTCCAGCTGACCCTCTCACCATAGGAGACTCAAGATTTATTCTCTGAAAAAATGAATGGAAGTCCCAGCTCTGAAGTGGGGAACCCAAAGCATAACGGAGTAAAGGTATGAAGCATGGAAAATAGGGGCATTCAATGCAAATCCACAGATGGTAGTGAAATACCATCCCCCCTCTTTCCTTTCCTGCTTTTACAACGCCTGTAGTTGAAGGTTTTCAAGAATTTGCTCTCTGGAGAAATGGACTTATGGATGCTGCATTTGGGGTTTCCCCCAAGGAAAGATCAAGTCTCTCTCAAATCATTTTATATATAGTCTATGTTATAGTTGGATATTAGGTGTCCCCCAAAAGCTCCTGTGTGACAATACAAGAACATTCCAAGATAAAATGATTGGGTTATGGCAGCCTTAACCCAGTCAGTGAATTAATCCCTTGATGGGATTAACTGAGTAGCACTGAGGCTGTGGCTGGAGGAGGTGGGTCACTGGGGGCATGCCTTTTGGGTTGGGTCTTATCTGGCAAGTGGAGTCTGTCTCTCTCTGCTTTCTGATGATCCTGTGAGCCACTTCCCTCTGCCACACTTTTCTGCCATGATCTTCAGCCTCAACACGAACGCTAAGGAATGGAGCCAGCCATATATGGACTGAGACCTCTGCAACCAGGAGCCCCCAAATAAACTTTTCCTCCTGTAATTGTTCTTCTCAGGTCTTTTAATCACAGCATCAAAAAAAGCTGACTAAAACAGTCCAACAGTCAATTACATTGACACACCCTTCAATCAGCTTTTTCATTATTATTCTTCAATATAAACTGAGAGTCAAGGAACAGCAGATATCTGGATAAGGTCTACAACATGAAAGGCAAAATTGAAAAGAAGCAATAACAGAAGAAATATATAATAGAGGGAACAGAAGAATACTTCAAAAAATCAATCACTAACATTGACAGGTAAGAGAAACAGCATACTTATAATAAAAGAACAAGAAGATACAAAAAGAAATAATCGGAGACTAAGAGGGGCTCTTGGCCATTTGAAATATGATAGAGGAAATAATAAATTTAATAGAAGCATTGTCAAAGTCAAAGAAAAATTCCAGAAAGCAAAATGAAAACAAGCCAATAGACAATAGGAAAAAGACATAATAAAATATAAGATTGACCCAGGAATCTATTCTCCAACTAATGAGAATCCTATAAAGGGATAGAAAATTTCCTCTGTATTCAAACACAGAAATCTCAAGATTTAAAGAGCCCCCTAGGTGTGCAAGGTAACAAGAGAAAAACTAAGACCCACTCCAACGGCTCATCCTAAAATTCCACACACTAGAGTTGAAGGGAGGAAAGGAGCCAAATACATCAGAAAACCAACCAGGCTGGCATCAGATTTCTCAACGCAATCCTGGGTACCCAAAGAGAAAAGAGCGATGACAGCAAAAATAATTCCAACCCAGGTTTCTACATCTAGCCAACAGGACCAGCTGCATAACTGGTGGGACCCCTTGTTCAAAATCAAGAACCTCCAGGTGGCAACAACAGAGTATTAAAGCAAGGGCGAGTCCTTTCTAAGGGAGAGGCCACATGTGACCGCACAGGTCTACACCTGTGAAGCCAGCCTGCTAGCCAATTACAACCACATGTAAAGGAAACTCGGACATTAAACTATCCAGGCACCTTTTCTGGGAAAATGTACCCCTGCAAGACAAGGAAATAAAGCAAGGAAGAGGAAGACAGGACCCAGGAAACAGGGGAGAAGGGAAAAAACAGTGACAGTCTAAAAGGTATCCAGACCAGCTGGGAATAGGGAGATGAGAAACTTAAAGGTCTTGGGGATATGGGGAGTAGGGCTCCCTCCCTAAGACACTCACCACATGGAGAATGGACCCCTTTCACGGCACCTTCTTTCAGGGAAGAGAGGTTGATCTGAAAGAGAAATCCTCAACAGGACCAGACCCCACACCTGTTTCCCCTGACCTCTTCTTCCAGCTAACTCTTGCACCTGACAGAAGAGAGAATGACGTCTCCCCCCAGGAAACACAAGCCCAGGGAAGTGGCAGTTCTCTCTCAGCAGGAATATTAGAGATGTTCCACAGCAATGTTTTAAAATACTGTGCAAATAATGTCAGTTGAGAATGATGGGTTTTTTTATGTGTCACTCATCTAATCCAAATCAAACATTATGACTATCCACTGTGGATAAAGGAAACTGCTCACCACTGGAGGGTACAGAAGCCTCTACAAAAGCTGAGCTGATATCTGGTATGAATTTTTTAAAACTCACTTTAAGGTAATGAAGTGATTAGAACATCAGACAGAGTTCTATAGACTTCTCATTTGGACACATTTGGTGTTTCCATTCCAGAGTGGAAGATTTGCTCACGGCTCTCTGGAGGCCTGGCCTGGTTATATCTGTTACCAAGACCACCAAGCTTGACAAAAGCAGAGAGGTTGGAAAAAGATGGAACCTGATTCTCCCTTTTTATTTAACCATGACTCTGGATTAACTTTGAAAAAGTAAAATGCGATTCCAGCCTAGCAAATGTTCACTCATTTTTTTCTCTACTCACCTTTGTTCTGCCTTTCATTTTAGTTTGCCTGGGGAAGGGTTATAAAAAATATGTAAAAACAGCAATGATGTTCTATTGGAAGAAACAAAGGCAAGAAATAAAAGCTGCATCTAAAGGCTGTGGAAAGAAACGACTTTCCTTTTCTGCTTCAAATTTGGGGAAAAAATGTATTGAGACATGAAATAATGTTTCCATTTCAAGCTCTGGTGGCTTATTTAACTTGAGTGGATTAATTTACTGTGGGTGGTATCCTAATTTATCATCCATGGAGAAGTGATTTTAAAAATCTTTGACCTTGTCAGTTTGGGGGTCACTTCAGGTTGGAAGTGTTGTACCTGCTATGTCCCCACCACTCTTTAGGAGCTTTTCTTGCCTTGAGATGTTGACCTTGTAGATCCTCAGTATTTATTGCTGGCAATTTTCTTCCTACTACAATTGTTCTATTTCTTTGAACCTTTCATCCATATTTCTACTTGTAAAATACATCATATTTTCCAGTTAAAGGGGCTTTCCTTTTTAGGTAATAGCATAGAAAGAAGAAGAAAGGAACTAGCATTTATTATACTTACTATGTGCTCAACAGTGCCCTAGGCACTTCATATAGGATCTCATTTAAAACTTAAAACAATCAAATATGCAGTATTTCCCAGTACAAAGCTGGGAAAGGAGGCTTAGCCTAGGTCAGGAACACACCCAGAGATGCATGGAAAAGAGTCCAATTTCATAGGCTCTTCATTCTGCCATATTTAACATATGAATATTTCTAGATTTTAAATCTTCCTAAAATAAACAGCTATCCTTATCCTAAAAATATTCACAAGGTATTTTCCTTCATAGATTTTTTTTTTTTCCTAGCAAGCTCCCATGAGTCTGCTTGGGATAATGAGGATCAGACTATTTACTTCCTTGGGGATTTATATCTTCCTTTCCTTTTGTCCCTTCAGACTCTAATACCCACTTCACAGCCTTCTGTGGTCTGAATCTGCACACTGTGCCACCACCCACTTCAAGGGGTAAGTTCTAACACCCGATGTAATAGTATTTGGAAGTGAAGACTAAGGAAATACTTAGGTGTAGGTGAAGCCAGGAGGATAGGGGCCTTGCGATGGTTCCCTCTTTCTTTCCTTCTCGTAAAGACAGTGAGAAGAAAGTTATCTGAAAGCTAGGAAGAAGCCCTCATCAGAAGCTGGCCTTACTGACACCCTCATCTCACAAGCCTCCGGACCTGTGAGAAATGAGAAATGACATTGTTATCTAAGCCACCCAGTCTATGGCATTCCCTCATGGCAGCCCCAGTTGACCAGTAATGGGTACTTCTGAATTCAATCTAGGGACCATACTCTACAGATTTTTTGTCTTACTCAAACCCCTCAACATAGTGTTTGGGGGACAAGGGTGCTAGGCATTGAATCCAGGGGTGCTTTACTACTGAGCCACATCCCCAGCCCTTTTTATTTTTTATTTTGAGACAGGAACTCATTAAATTGCCCAGGCTAGCCTTGATCTTGGGATTCTCTTGCCTCAGCGTCCTGAGTTGTTGGGATTATAGGTGTGCACAATCATGCCCAGTTAACAGTGATTCTTAATGGGCATCCCAGGATCCTCTTGATGAGCCAAGATGAACAGAATAACTTACAAGAAAACTACTGAGTAAAGGGTTACTAAGGGCCAGTGTTCATAAATTGAGTTTACTCAATCTACATAGTAATTCTGAGGGATTCCGAATAGCAGAACTTGCAGTAGGCAGATAATCACACACTTAGAATCAAAGATATTTTTAGAAAAGATGCTTCATTACAAGTTTTGAACTAGTCATGGCTTTTATTTTTGCTTTTTTAAAAATTTCATTTGTTGTTTTCATTTTTTTCCTAAATCTTTTTTGAATTTTGAAATAATTATAGGCTCATAGTGGTTTCCTAAGATAGTACACAGAGGTCCCACAAACCCATCCCCCAGTTTCCTCATTGGTCACACCTTACATTACAACAGTCCAGTAGCAAAACATCAGGAAACTGACATTGGCACAGCCCTGTCATCTTATCACAGGGAGAGATGTGTGTGACCACCTCCATGGTCAAGGTACAGATCTGTCCCATCACTGCCCAGATCTCCCATAATCACACAGCCTCTTCACAGTCACCCCCATCCCCACCAGCCCTAACCCTTGGAACCCTCTGACTTGTTCTCAATCTCTATAATTTTGCCATTTCAAAAATGTCATATAAATGCAATCATACAGTATTTGACCTTTTGAGATTGACTTATTTTTCCACTGAGCATAATGCCCTCGAGAGCCACTCAAGCTATTAACAATTAGTTTCCTATTGCCCTGTAACAAATTACTACAAATTTAGTGACTTACAACAACACAGATTTATTGTCTTACACTTTTGGAGGTCAAAAATCCAAAATAAGTTTCACTGGACTGGAATCAAGGTGTTGGCCAAGCTTCATCCCTGCTGGGAGACTCTGCCCCCTTACATTTTTCCAACTGGTGGAGCATTTGTGGGTGTTCAGCCTCATGTCACTTGGGCCTCTACTTCCCTCATTGCATGGGTCACAAGTTCTACTTTCCTGCCTCCAACTTTGGAGGACACCTGTGATTACATTGGACTCACTCAGATAATGCACAATAAACTTAGTTCCTCAAACACTTAATCACATCTGCAAAGTCCTTTTGCCATGTAAGGCAACATATTCACAGCTTTGGGGAATTGAGATGTGGATATCTTTGGAAGGGACATTAAACTGCCTATCAAATCAGCCTATCAATAATTTGTTCCTCTTTCTTCTTTCTCTCTCTCTCTCTTTCGTACCGGGGATTGAACTCAGGGGTACTCAACCACTGAGCCACATCCCCAGCCCTATTTTGTGTTTTATGTAGAGACAGGGTCTCACTGAGTTGCTTAGTGCCTCGTCATTGCCAAGGCTGGCTTTGAACCTGTGATTCTCCTGTCTCAGCCTCCCAAAATGCTGGGATTACAGGAGTGTACCACCACGCCCGGCTTGTTCCTTTTTATTTCTGAGTAAGTATGCATGGTATAGATAAAGCACAATCTGAGGAACCATTCACTTTGTGTACCTTTCCAGTTTGGTGCTGTTGCAAATAAAGTTATTGTGAGCAAACATACACGGCTTTTGTGTGGACATAAACTTGATTTTAGTCTGGAATAAGTGACCAGTTATGGTGTGGGAGGCATAGGTTTAGCTTTTAACAACTGACCAAACTGTTTTCCAGAGTAGCTGTACTGTTAACAATTATGTGAGATTCAGTTTTCTGCATCCTTGCAAGCATTTGGCATTGTTACTATTTTTTATTTTACTATCTAGGCATGTAGTAATATCTCATCATTTTCTGAATTCACATTTCCCTAGTGAGGTTGAACAACTTCTCATGTACTTATTTGCTACCTAATCATCTCTGTAGGTAAAATATCTCTTCATGTCCTTTGCCTGCTTCCCAGTTGAATTATTTATGTGTTCATTTTATTATTGAGTTGTGAGAGGTCTTTATATATCCTAGGTAAGTATCAGATCTGTGGTTTGCAAATATTTTCTCACATCTGTAGCTTTTCTTTTCATCTTCTCAATAGGATTTCTCCAAGAGCCCTAGGTTTTTATTTTAATGAAATGTCATTTATTGATTTTTTTTTCTTTTTGGGATGATGCTTTTGGTATGATGTCTAGGAGATTTTCACAAAATTTTGGGTACTAAAGATTTTTCTTGTTTTCTTCTGAAAATTTTAAGCATTGAATGCTTTATGCTTAAATCTACAATCCATTTTGAATTGATTTTTATATAAGGTGTGAAGTTTAGGATTTTTTATTAAGTCTATGCATATCCATCTGTATTAAAACCACTTTTTAGACAACCTATCCTTCCTCTACTGTTTTGATTTTGCACCTTTGTCAAATAATATCTGGTCATATACATGGGTATCTATTTATGGGTCATCTATTCTGTTCTACTGCTGTGTGTTTACTCCCTAGCCAACACCACATAATCTTTACTATAGCTGTATATTATATGTCTTGAAATTAGGTGACATGATTTCTCCCACCTTATTCTTCTTTTTCAAAATTGTTTTAAATGGACCAGTTCCTTTACTTTTCATATAAATCTTAAAATAATCTATATTTCTACAAAACTTCTTGCTAGAATTTTGATAACAGGATTACAACTATATCTTTATTTGCTCTTTGTGTGTGTGTGTGTGTGTGTATGTATGTTTTTTAGGTGACAGTTTTCAAAACATTTTAGTTAGTAGGATCTCATTTACATTTTTGTTCTCCAAACAACCCTGGAAGTTAGGCAGAATAAAGATAGTTTGGATATCTTACTGCGGTTCAGAGAGGCTCCCAATGTCACGTAGTGGCTGAGGGCCAGATGTCCCAATATTAAGCCCAGTGAATAACAACTGCTTGATTAAAGTAAAAATAGAATATGGTAACAAAGCTGCAAATTGCATTCAGAAATCTGAAGAACAAATTAGCTGTTAACAAATATACTCTAACTTAAAATTATCACTTTGGTTAGTGTTGTCTGTAAAGGTCAGACAAATCAAATTCCTGATACTTTCCCTTTGAAGAGCTATAATAAATGGGAGAGTTTAAATTTGTTTTCCTTTGGCAAGAAAAATTACTACTGATAGGAGACCAGCTGAAAATGTGATTCATAGCACTGTGACAAGTCCCACCAGTTCCCCTACACCATTGCTATTGCTCAGGGACACAGCCA
The DNA here is from genome assembly GCA_004024805.1 of Geosciurus inauris. Classification (NCBI taxonomy): domain Eukaryota; kingdom Metazoa; phylum Chordata; class Mammalia; order Rodentia; family Sciuridae; genus Geosciurus; species Geosciurus inauris. The sequence continues at coordinate 125,771 of PVHX01004407.1, forward strand.
TTTCCCACCCTCTATTTGTGAGCTCTAACTCCACTAGATTCAAAGACAAGAATGGAGATGAGGGAGTCACATGTTAAAGGCTTGGTTCCCAGTGTAGCAATGTTCAGAGATGGGGGTTTGGGGAAGTTGATTGGATCATGAGAGTTCCAACCTCATCAGTGGATTAATCCACTAAGGGATTCATATAAAGGGTTTATCTTCTCTCTGGCCCTTTTCTCTCTCTCTCTATCTCTCCCTCTCCCTCCCCCTCCTCCCCCCTTCCCTTCTTTGGCTGCCATGAGGTGAGCAGCTTTCTACCACCATGCATTTCTACCATGATGCTCTGCTTAACCTCAGGCCTGAGCAATGGAGCCTGCCAACCATGGACTGAAACCTCTCAAACTCTGAGCTAAAATCTTTCCTGCTCTAAGTTGATTTTTTCAGGTTTTTTTTTTTTTTTTTTTTTGGCACCAGAGACTGAACTCAGGGGCACTCAACCACTGAGCCACATCCCCAGCCCTATTTTGTGTTTTATGTAGAGACAGGGTCTCACTGAGTTGCTTAGCGCCTCACCGTTGCTGAGGCTGGCTTTGAACTCGCGATCCTCCTGTCTCAGCCTCCCTAAGTGCTGGGATTACAAGTGTGAGCCACCGC